>JAPYYQ010001843.1:0-26935 GCA_030522585.1 Anagyrus pseudococci
TATATATATAAAAGCTGCGTGGCAGGACAATTGATGCCGAATTAGATTTCTTGAGAGAAAAAAAAGATGACAAGGAAATATATTAAATTCGGATAGGTATAGGATTTATTTCTTCATTTTTTGTTTTAGAACTGTGAGAGAATTAAAGGCTGTCGGATTGTTGTGACCGCAGTGTGGCACGTTAACGAGCTTTTGCTGAGTTGGCTGCTGTGATTCATTAGGACGGGGGATCGATGAGGATGATTATGATGCTGATTTTCGGATATTGCTGGCTCGAAGAATGGATGGCATAGTGTGGGTGGATTTGAAATGAGAATTCGATGTAGTCTCTCGCTCTCGCTGAATATATTAAAATTGACGTAGTATTATTTTAGTGCCACATTACAAAGTCCGCTTAATCATATAATTGACGAGATGTAGAGTCAAGCTGTTCGTTTGAAATGGGCATAATGAAAAAGTTTGATTGCCAATGGGTTAAACCCATAAGGCAGAGGTAAAAAAGAATAATGTATAAAGTCAACGCGACACATTGATGTAGAGAGATACCCGCGAGCGTGTCACGAGTGGCTAGAGCAACAGGGAGAAAGAGGGAGGGGGGCAAATAAAAGAGTAGCCCGGAGCTAGTTGCTCAGCTGTGGCATGGTATACACGGTATATTAGTCCGAGCAGTGAAATAATCTAGTCTAGCGGTCAGCTGCATCGATAATACTATATACAGTATCTCCTGGAAGAGGAAAAAAAGAAAGGGGTGATATCCTATAGAAAAGTAGAACGAAGAAATCCGCGAAGAACGAGAGAAAGATACAGAAGCTTGACTGAGAGGGGGAAGGGGGGCTAAGAAAGAAGGAAAATCTCCGATCATTATTTCCAACCCCCCCCCCCCGCTTCTATATGAGGTGGAGAGAGGCTATACGCGTATAGTCCACCCCCCTCTGCCGAGCCGGCAGCACGATTCAGCAGGGGCCCTTCCGCAGCAGCAGCAAAGCAGTGTATACCCCTCCTGCCCGTAGCTTCAGCGCCAATCGGAGGGGAGTGGGCGAATGGGTATGGATGAAGCCGAGAGAGAGAGAGAGAGAGAATTGTCGGAGCGGGAGAAGAGCGAGTAGACGAGTATATACGACGACTACGACGTCGACGACGACGACGACGCCGCCGCCGCGCTGTCTCTCTATCTCTCCGCCCGCGCGCGGTCCCGAGAGTAGTATATACGCGCGGCAGTACCGCCAAACGCAGCGTCGCTCTCGCATCGAGTCCCGAGCGCGAGCTGCCTCTGTGTGTGTGAGAGTGCGTGCGTGTGTTTTTCTCTCTCTCTCTCTCTTTCTCTTTTCCTATCCCTTCTTCATCTTCTTTTTCTTCTATTTCTTCTTATTCTTGCTTGTTATCATTTTTCCGTTTATTATTATTATTACCGACTCACTGGTGGGCACGCATGCTGCTCGGCTTCAACATCCTTTTTTTTTCTTTTCCTCGCAAGCTCCAGGAGGACTTTTTACTCCGAAGCTCGACAGGCTGACTCTCTCACGATCCAGGACGGGCCCCCCCATTGCTTGCTGACGCTTTTGCAACTCGAATGACAACGCTGCTGGCTGGACCAACGGTTTCATAATTATTCTCCGGTGAGTAGAATTTTAACGGACATTTGTTTTTGTTACCGCACACCATGAAGCATTTATTTTTTTTCATCCCCCTCGAGGATGCTGGCCACTGTTGGGGGGTGCACAGCAAGGATGCTGTATGGGCTTTTAGGTTAGAGTGCTGCGGGGATGCGGGATCTCTCTCTCTCTATTCCTATAGACTGCCTCTCTCGCGTACTTCAGCTAGATGTTATAGACATCCAACAGTTCCATCTGTTTTTTTTCATGATTTTCTGCAATCTGCAAATCAAGTGCTCACCGATAATGTTTTTAAAGAATTCCAACACATTTAGTTTATAACAATAATTTATGCACCTACGATAATCACAAGTGTAGCTTCAAACGTATTCGATTACATTTTATTGCAATTTATAAAAAGAACTTTACCGCACATTTCCCCGAATCAACTTATATATACACGTATTTCGCTTTGTCTGAATAGTTTTGCCTGTTACTACTTGTTAGCCCAACGCACGCGCCCAACTTCGACTACTTGTTTTCGTCGAAGTTGCACCATGACATCCGAAAACTTTCTCAGCCTTTTACATTATCGCTGCCCACATAATTTCTTGTTAAACTCTCGAATAAAAGCCAAACATTTATTAAACACGCCCACGAAAAGCCTCGAGATAAAAAAAAAAGAAATGCCGTTTCTCCCGCCTTTTTTTTGTCGCTTCGCGTCCCTCCGCTAAAGCAGTATCCCGAAACTCTTTGCCTCCCTTTTCTCCGTGATCGCTTGGCCAAAGGCAGTTCCTTCCTGTCGAATAGCCGAGCGGATATTACGCTGCCGCGACTCTGCGATTGCGAAACACACGGAGATACACCGAGGAGAAAATGAAAGATCTCTCTTGTATCTTGTCCTCCCCTTGGGGGACGTCGTTGTATATATACGTGTCGTCGATCTTTTTTCCACACTCGCGCGTCATTTCTCACCCGCCTTTTTTTTTTGCTTTTTCATCCGAAAGAGCCGTGAAAAAAGGAGAAGCTTGTAATAGAGTCACCTTATACCCTCCTCCTCAACACTGATATTTCCTAGGCTGAGCCATAATCCGCAAGCACATAATAAATCTATCCCGACGTTCTTTTCTTCTCTCTGGCTTGGAAGTTGCTCGAAGCAGCACATAGCTATATGGTCGTTGCGTTGCTGTGTATAACAGTTGCCATTTCGACTTGGCACTTGTCACTGGCAACGACGAGCGAGTTGTCTTTATTGTACCGGATCTTTAACTGTCTTTTCCACCTGGCGCGCGTACACATCTGTCTATCCTCCGCTGTGTTTTTCTCTTTACGTGTCTCTATGGCCACTTGCCTACGACCTTAGGCGTTTCTCTTTTATTACTAATAATTGTGGCTTTTGCCGGTTTGTGTTCCTTGATTTTGCGAAAAGTCGTTTTACGTAACGCCCGCGCACAGCCTTTTGTTGTTGCGCTATTTTTTTTTCTCTCGCTCCGAGAATAGCCTCGGCGCGTATTACTGCTTATACGCGCGTATTTGTTTCTCACTAAATTATCTCATAATCGATGCTCAACCTGTGATTATTATGAATATGCAATTTATTTCGTTTATTAAACTAGTCATTTGGCGAGCAACAAAATTTTCTATATATCTATATGAGAGCCTAAGTAGAAAATAGAAAATCGATAGATATAGGCATGGTCCAATGAACAATCGACGAGCTTAAATATTCATTGGGTCTTGCTAACTAATTAGCATTTATATTGAGCACACGCGTACTTATTCTCCGCGCCTAGATTATTCAGATGCACACGTTTCGAGGGAAAAAATTTTTTTTGTCCACAATCGACTACTATGACCAATGATCGAACTCGATCATTCGTATAATTATAAACGTCCATTTTTATTGATCGTTAACTTTACATATGCTTGCGATTAGTTTGACCAGAACAAAACAGGTAGTTTCATTCAACGGAGATTAACGTCGTAAATGTACGTCGTTAATAATGACGAATGATTACCTTACATGAAAATTTGTTTCTTTAAGAATCTCATCCTATTCAACTGCAATTCCAAAATTTCCTAGCCATATCAAATCGTATCGATTTCACAAGCGAAATTTTAAAAATAAAATTTTATTCTCGTCCGCCCATCTAACAGCCATTCGTATTTATTCATTCGCTCGCGTCATTAACGCCATTAATTTGATTTCCCAGAAAATTGTTCCATCGAACAAAGAAAAGAATAAGCCAATCTTCTCTCGTCTAATAAAAATATCAAAAAATTCAAAACGATAATGAAAAAAAAAAAAAAAAATCGTAGGAGGAGTAGTAGACAAAACACATTATAATTAACTCATCGGATATCTCTCCCAATCGAGCAGCCTCATCGCTCATCCTCCAAACAATATATAAAAAGAGCCAATTCGATTCCGGAAGATAAAGAGAGCAAACGCCGTAAGAGGAAGATAGAGAGAGAGAGAGAGAGAGTTTTGCCTCGATTGCGTGTAGCTTTTTGATTTCTAAGCTTAAGTAGCCGGAGCAGCATCATCCCACGCGCGAGCCTAACGTCGCGCTCCCTCCCTCGATTCTCCCTTCCTCTGGTCACACGAGAGCGCGTATAGAGCGCTCTACTCTTCTCTCTCTCTCTCTCTCTCTCTCTCCTCTTTCTCGCTCGCATTACCGTCTCGGCACCGCGCCACAAGTGTTCGTGCTGCGATCGCGCGAGGTCCTCCTTTTCCTCTTCCACTCCCTCGGGCCTCTCTTTTTTTTATGTATATGTTTTAGCAGCCTGCTAAGTTTGCTATACTGTGCCGATAACTTGAGTGAAAAATACCGTCGCGCGTGTCTGTGTACGTATGTGCCTCTGTGTCCTGTGACTTTTAGCCTCTCTCTTTCTCTCTGTTTTTTCTTTACTTTACTTTTTTGTTGAACAAACGTCGAGTATGAGGATTGGAATATTACTGGTAGAGGTGTGTATTGGCTAGTAGATGATTTATGGGGGCAAAAAATGTATTGATTTTCGTGGTTAAAAAAAAAGCGCTGGCCTTTTTTTTCTCATTTGGTTAGTGAGCTGGAATATACGGAGATATTTTGACGTCGTGACTAAAAGTTCTTACGGGACAGTTCGATATTAAAAAAGAAAATGACAGATCGATCGTATCTCGTACTTTGTATATAATAATTCATCTCTTAATGGACGATAATTGATAAAAGTTTAATAAAAAAAGCCGGAGAAAAAGCAAGTCTCGGTAATCGCTTGGTAATTACATGCTAGCATAGCGTTATCTCGATAACTCGATCTGAAATTGTGAAGACGTTAAAAAAGACGACGGAGAATGAGCAATTAAACAAAATAGGAGAGGGTAGAGGGGGTGAAAATCCTCTCAACGAGTCAATTTTTGCGAGCACGACTCCTTTTCAGAAATGAATATTGATGTTCCGCGGGCGAGGCGAAGGAATAAGAGCTAGATGGACTGGTGGGTGTTATGGAGATAGACGTCGGGGGGGGGGGCCTTAGGTGGGAGCCAATGCAAATTAGTTTGGTCGAGATTGGCAGATAGACCCGCAGTGAGAGAGCGGTATAAGGAGATAGGAGAGTAAACTGTACTCGGTCCGATGTTGATCAGCAAATATTTCTGTCCTTTGCTCATTTCTGTTCGTCGTTTTGGATATTCTTGGTAGACCAGCTCGTAGGAGTAATTTTTTAACGATTCTAATGGTCAAACACAATTAGCCGTGGACTTGAAGATCGAGAGGCCGGGATATCCTCAAAGCTGGCTTATTAAACTCTTTTGTAAGTGGCTCGTCTTGTTTATTCTGCTTTGCTGTGGATGCGCACATGTACAGAGCGTATACCTTTAGCGAGTTTTACCGTGAATTGTTCGCAGCTGACGTCTTTGAATTAAATGATTACCCTCGAGCAGGCTCCTTCTTGCTATTGTTGATGCTCTTCTTCTCTCCTCCGTCCTTGCTACTATTTTTTTGACTTTGTTGAATCAAAGAAATTTTAACTAAAAAAAGTGTCTTTTCAAACGTCCCAAGCATTTGCACGACGCACTTTTCATCTACAGAAAAGCTCGAAAACGAATATAGCCGCAGTAGCACCCGAGATATCTTATTGTACTGGCCTCTGCAGCTGTATAGGCTTTTTTCTCTTTCTCTCTCTCTCTCTCTCTCTCGCTGTACGTGCATCTCAACGCAGCTTACGTGCGAACGCTCATTCTGGCGCTCTTCCTCCCGCTTAAACCCGGAGTGAGATGGAGGGCAATAAGTTCTTTATTATCGGATTAAGCGTGCATTTACATCGGCAAGAGAGAACGAGCGAGACAGCAGCAAGAGAGAGATGATGGGTCGGTACGTCGCTATGGGATGATATAATCGTAGCTTCCGCTGATTTGACATTCAGCGCGCGCGGACCTTAGCTCTGCCGCGAAAATCCTCTCCTCTCGCAACTAAGCACAAAGCTCTCTCTCTCTTGCAGCGAAACTTTTTAACTTTATATTTTCACCTCAATTATTATCGCGAGATATATCCCTTATGCCCTCTCTCGTTCTTTTTATTTCGACCTGAGACTTGAAAAGCGTTAATGGGCTTCGAACGCTCCAATATATATAATTCCTCTCGATATTTCATTCTCCAGTTTCATTTCTCCGACAATTTCTTTTTCTTAATTATCCAACTTTCATCTCTCGGTCTTTTCATTACTCTTTCCCTCGAGCTCGGACCTTTTAAAATCTCGATAAAAAACTAACTAACTTAGGAAACTATAATCCCTTAATGCTCGAGTTTTATTGTTGTGTATAAAGCAAAAAACGTTGGCAAACAATAGTATTCGGTAGTAGAATAAATAAAGGCATAAAAAAAAGAAACAGCTCGTGTGTTATCTGCAAGCGATAGCAAATGACAAAGTTTTCGTCGTCGACGAGGTTGTCAGCGTCACTTATCTTTTTTGTAATAGTTCGTTTCGAGACTAATCTGCAGCGTAAAGTGCCGACGCGATGCGCTAATTACTTATTAATCCAGCAGAACCAGACTTTCTCGATCATTTGTCTACAGCTCGGAATCTCGTAAGCTCATAATAATAGATTATTTCAAACTTTTTCCTTCGTTGGGTCTCGGTTTAAAGGTCGCGTTTAAACGTTTATTCGGGGCGCACACACACATAAGCGGGGAGTTTCGAAAGCAATATCGGCTCTTCATTTTACGCATAGCTTGACGTTCGATCTGCGGCGCTTCTGGAATTCCCAGAAGGAAATAAATATATATCTATCTGCGCAAATATAAATATGCCAACAGGCCGAAGATTCCTCGTACGAACTGAGTTGTGCATTAAAAAAAAAAACAAAATAAAGCAACTCGATAACATCGACGCTCTATCTATATCGTCTATATGTGCATACGTTATACACATGAAAATATACGAGTGGTGCTTGATTTTTGCGATGAATAAAATCACACGCTCCAGATTTATCTTTGGCTTGTACCAACATCTATAATCAGGATGAATTTGAAATTCACGTGTTTAAAAGCGAAAATCTCTCGAGCTGTAGCAAACACGCGGCTTTTTTTTCTCTTCTCTCTATCCTGAAATAAACTAAAATATCGCTTATACGCGGCCGTTCGAACGGAACTTCTTTTGAAACCGTAAATTATGGATTCTGAACTGCAGTTCAAACACTACAAAAGCTCCGGGTCGCGCGCGGCAAATTGATATTGCACGCCGACTGCTATCGCGTTACACTTTTTTTACACGCGGTTAAATTAAAATTCCTCGTTTCTTTCGTAAATAAAGGGCCTTTTTTGTTTTAATCAACCAAGCAAAATGAATTTAAAATCGCATTTATAAAAATCGAGCGAAAAAAAATAAAAGAGGGGAAAAATAAGGGAAAAAAACGAGAGAAGAAAGATTGAATAGAGCGAGTGAATGCGTCACTGTTAGGACGTACAATAGCTTCATAATTGAGAATCTCGCGGCGCACTCGCGCTTGCTCTGTTGTTATTTCCCACGCTATTTCAAGCGTGTGCCTCTCTCCCATCTTCCCCAGCCCCCGCTTGCTCAGTCTCGCGCTATTATATCATCCCGGGGGCTATATAATCCTCGCGCGCGCGCGCACTTGACACTACGATAAGGGACTGATAATGATATTTATGCCGGTTTAAAGCCTCTTCAAGCTTCTTCTCTCTCTCTCGCTCGAGTCAATTAGTCTAGCGTCTAAACGTTCTAATTAATTTTTAACAACTCATTTACACGGCGCGCAAACGCGTCGATTAGCTTCAACCCTTTTCTACATCGTCGTATATTCAGAGCACCAAGCGACAAATATAAATAAATGAAAAATCGTCGATGCACGAGAAATGAGAAGTGAGGCTGCTGATCGCTATTTCCGCTTTGTACGATTTCGAAATTGGAAATTTGCAGCGAGAGAGGGAGGGGAGGCATCGGTTGAACGTCCTCTCGTTTTGCCGCCTCTGATCTCTCTCGCTCTCTTCCTCCCTCCCTCTCTCTCTCTCTCTCTCTCTCTCTCTCTCTCTCTCTCTCTCTCTCGGCGCTGAATTACAAATCAGGTTGGCTACACGAGTAATTGCGCTGCTGCAGCATAGAGGCGGGATGGTGAAGTTGGTCGGGGCTGAAGCGCTAGAACACAAAGTAGAAATGCAACACAACTCGGATAATTGCCTCTCTCACTCTCTCTGCATGCGCGTGTGGCTATAAGGACCCGGGAGGGGGGGGGGGAAGAGAGGGCAACGGGGGGTGTGCTCAGCCAGAGAGATCTTCCGGGGTTGAATGCGAGAAACTGCTTCTCGCCAGTTGGTACGCTACATGCATACCGCGCGATGCGCGCACGTATATCGTTCGGCCCTCCATTCATCCACGCACTCTCAAGCCGGAAATTCATTTTTATCCTCTGCCTACGGCTATACTGTACTTTAGGCACTTGATGTTACAACAAACGAATATACGTTATAGCGTTGGTATAGCTATTACGGTCGTACTAATATTCCTGTTTCCAGTGAAAACGGGGTGCCAAGTGCAAAGTTCCATTATCGTCTTCATCGGGTACCAAATGAAATTCAATATAGGCATTGAACTTGGAGACTCTCTCCTCCCCCCCCCCTCAGCGCATATCTAACATCCAAGTTCTAACAGCGACATTTCGACTCTTCCGTCCATTCCTCCAGAGGGGAAGGGGGTGGGTGGGCTACTTGCTCGTAGTCATCGCACCGCCGGAGCGAGCTTTTATCTCTCAGCTGTACTCGATAGTCGTCGTCGGCGTCGTAGTTTTCGTCAGCCGCGGCGGCGTACACTTTCATGACCTAGATTTCATCGGAAAGCTTTTTA
Organism: Anagyrus pseudococci; assembly: GCA_030522585.1. Lineage (NCBI taxonomy): Eukaryota > Metazoa > Arthropoda > Insecta > Hymenoptera > Encyrtidae > Anagyrus > Anagyrus pseudococci. The sequence goes on from JAPYYQ010001843.1 coordinate 8,931, forward strand.
AATGATCTCTCGGAGAGAAGGAAAAAGGCACCGCTGTAGCGCGCGCTCAGCCTATAGCCTCCGAAAGAATGGACGTTAAATGACTAATGACCGTAATGATCCTTCTCGTCCCCCCCCCACTTTACCGGCCACCCTGAACAATGTCATTTTCTTTAACTCGCCTTCTTCTTTTTCATCCCTTTTTTTCCACGCTACTTCTGCCTACCCTTCGATATAACATTTTTATATATCCCTTCAGCTTTTTTCCTCTCGCTTACTATACCCTATCGCGCGCTTTTTTCTCAGTTTTTTTTATACGCTATTATCGTCGAATATCAGCTGTATAGATCTATTTGTGAAAGAATGATAAGATCATTATTCACGTTCATTATTATTTTTTTTTTATATTGTTTCTTTCTTAACAATTCCGATGGGAGAATATGTGTAACGTTCAAATAAAGCTAGTAGTCAAGAAGCTGAGATAGCTTACCTTCCCTTCTTTATCTCGATAATGGATTCACATTAGTCCAATCGAAGAACTCCTGACCTATCGGGTTTCGCATTTTTTAAGACTCTTGATCGCAATGACTTAAACGTCCCCAAAAAATCGATTATACTTTTAGGGAGAAAAAGTCACTGGTCACGAAAATTTTTAGTTCATTGTTGTTTGCTCAGAATTTAATCTCATTAAAAATATATACAGTAGAAACGTTTATGAAAAAAAAACCAGTCAATTATATTTTAAGAAGCTTTTAGCATTTTTTTATATACATATGATTTATAATTTTCTAGTATATTCGAACTCCTAATGCTTTTTTAATCTTCAAGGTCAGGAAAGAAAGGAGGATCAGGAAAAGAGGAAGCGCTAGGCGACACTAGAGAGAGACCGTTTGAAGGAGAAAAGACATTCCGCACTGGAGGAACTTGAGCCTAAATCTAGGAAGCTGGGAATCGATTATTCTACGCAAGACTGTACATCGGAGTGTTCCAAATAAAAGAGAGAAAGAAAAAGGGGGAAAAAAGTGCAGATACACCGGCAACCGAGTGGAAAACTTGGAAAACTAAAGTGACCGTGTCTGTGCGCGCGTGTGTGTCCGTGTGCGTTTGACGCGTTAAGCTAAACTTATTAAACTGACATTGGAGAATAGAAAAACGTCGACATCAGCCGTGCGCCGAAGATATACAGGAGAGCCTCGTTTAGCCTAAGGCTATAATCCGAAGAAGAAAAAAAAAGGATAAGAAAAAAAGAGTGGGAATAAAGATCAGGAGGTAGAATCGCGTGTCCTCTCTCTCCTTTTAGCGTCGCCGTGGCCAGCGTCACCGCTGCTGCTGCTGCTGTCGTCGCTGCTACGTCGTTTATACATTATGATAGGCTCGCGCGGCAGGAAGGGATCTCTGTAGGGGGAGATCCGTCGGAGCGCTAGACCCCTTCACACGTACGCGCGCTCACGCAGGCGTTATCCATAGGCCACATCTATATACTCTCGCGAGCGAGCCAACGAGCGAGAGAGAGAGAGTATCATTACAGCCATAGCTAATCGTACCACCCAAGGTGGCACAGATTGGCACGGAGAGCAGCTCCCTGGGCACCGGCGAGATCAAGAGCGCGACAGCAAGAGAGAGACAGCGAAAGAGGCCAACACACGTAGGTGCATCCTCTGACTGATATTGAGATAAAACAAGAGAGATAGTCTGCTCTCGCATGAGAGATCTATCGAGTGCCTGTGTGTCTCTGTGTCTCTGTGTCTGTGTGTGAGAGAGAGAGAGAGAGAGAGAGAGAGAGAGGGAGAGAAAGAGAGAGAGAGAGAGAGCGTGCTAGAGCGTCACAGAGCCTCGTTTGCTGCCTATACTGTCGTCGCTCCTCGTCCCTTCCCCATCCTTTCCCTTTCCACCTCCTCCTCCTCCTTCCCTGACTTCCATACATCCCCCACGGATTGATTAGGGGGCGCGCCAAGAGTGAGAGAGAGAGAGATAGAGAGGAGCACACACAGCGGGACTACTTCCGGCAGAGCGGAAGCTTTCGTTGACTCTGCGCCTACGTGCATGCGTGTATGCATAGTGGCAAGAGTCACTTCAGTAAGCCGGCCTACGGATAAATGTACAGGCTTATCGCCCGACCTCACGACTACTCGTTTCACTTGAGCTTATTTTCCCTCTCTGTGCGTGTGTGTGTTGTGTGAATAGGACATATCTATAAGCATAACTACGTTTAACTTGCATACACACAGACATATATAAAATATATAAGTAAATCTCTGTTACTCTCACTCAGGTTCTGGATCGAGGAATTCCCAGGCTTGATAATGTGCAAGTGATCGGAAGGAGAGAATAAGAAAACCCCTGGTGAACTGGTATAGAGCCCGGAGAAGAGTGAAAAAAGGCTTCGGGAGGATTGGGAGGATCCGAATATATTGAGTCAGTTATATACCAGTGAAACAGTTCGGAGGAGGATATTTGACGGACGGATTTCTTTTTCCACGGGATTACTCAGCAGAAAGGAGGACAAACATGGAGGTCGCTACCGAACTGTGAGTATAACGATAAATTCTTTTTTAACTTTATACTTGACATTTTAGTTACACCCATACAGCTCTGCGCGCGTATAACGCACACGTACACACAAGCGCGGCTTCTTATACGCTTTCTGAATGTTAATCGCCTGGAAGAGATCTAACGCCCTGGAAATTTTATCTGCAGGGGGGGGGGAGAGAGGGAAGGCAGGATGAGACTGAGTAGTGGAGGATTTGGGAAATATCATGAAATGTAGAAAGGTTTGATTTAGAGCGATTTTTTATACGGGAATTTTGGTTCTATTGACATTATAATATCTAGATTATTTCAATTTTTTCTATTTAAAAAACAATAAAGAACATCACATAATTAACAAATTCTGGATGTAGAGATTAAAAAATTCAATCGTACCTCATAAGTCTGTCAAATATTTATTGAGAATATAAATGTAAATGGTCTCATTAAAAATTCAGCAGTCATGAAAAAAAAAGACAAAAAAAATAGGTAAAACCGTAACGATAAATTTGTTCAGAAAAGCTAGAGAGAGAGAATCAGTCACTTATTGATGCGAATCATTGAGCGAGAGACAAGAACGTGAGAGGCAGACGCACACGCTATGAGCAGCGTTCGCGCATGTGATCCGCACACATTCGCGATTATCCCCATTAGCATATATGCTAAAGAGAGACGATGTTTACATTACGACCTCGCACCAGTCCACGGACTTACATACATATGTGTATTCGCATTTTCATGAGTTTCTTAATTTGGTTTTAGATCGAGATTTTTTTTCCAAGTCGCACGCAAACCCTATACAACTTCTACACTTTTCGAATCTTGAAAAAATCTAAATTTAAAATTTTATCTAGCTCGAAGGAGAGCTCTTGGGTGGAATTTTAAAGTTAAAAGATTCGAGCGATTTTTAAATTAATGGGGTTGCTTAAGTTTCTATAGCCTGTACGTGAGGTACAATTGCAAGCTCGAGAGCAAGTAAACAACGTTCGAATGAGAGTTAAGATTAAGAATCGTATATTGGTTTTTCCCTCTCTCTCCCTCTCTTTCTCTTTCTCAAATACAGTGCTTTACAAATTGAAATAATAGGTCGATAATTAACGTTTATTTAGCCGGCCCGTAATTGAGTTTCACAAATTGGTGAGCTTTCAAACTTATTTCAAGTTTATTCGAGTATTTTTCGTAATTATTTAAAATAATAATTTTTGTCCCTAAATTCATACGTAGCTCGTGCTCGTGCGTGCATCTAGGCTATAATATCCAGTAACTTGCAGAGAAGGGGGCTCATTTATGTGTGAGAGACGGAACAAATATAGCGAGCGTGCGCTTGTGTGTGTATTCGATACACGTATATAAATTCTTGGTTTTCCTCGCGTCAAGTCACTCTTTATCCTCTCCAACGTAGCCACAAGTTTCACCATCCCTTATAGACACTTCATCCATCCCCAGTTCTCCGGCTACGAGCTTTTTGCCTTTTCCCTATCGGCTTACGCGTGTTTGTTTTTCTACTTTGGCTCGTTTCATATCTAGCCTCCCACAGATCGTCGGCAATAGTGCTTGAATATTTAAACGTATAAATTTTGAAAATCGAAGTGAATAATGTTTTCTACAAATCAAACGTCGGTTATTTACAAAGACAATTCGCGAGTAGTTTTAAAAAAGGAAGGCTATTGCTAACGTGTATGGTGAGAGAGAGAGAGAGAGAGAGCAACTGGTATATAAATAAAGGGAGCATCGAGTGCACAGTCGAGTCAAGCCAAAACCAAGCACGCTTGACTGTCTATAAATTTTTTGGCAGTAGATCAAACATCGGGAAAACATCGAGTTTTTGTCTCGCTCAATAATTTTAATCGCGCACGTGCTATCTGCCGATAGCACAAAAATTCAATGCTTTTGTATATTATTTTATTCTATTTCTCCAGTAAATAAAGTATTCAAAAGATAAAGACTACTGGTATTTTAAATCTCGAGTGTACGTAAAGAAGCACGAAAAAAACATTTTTAAATTACGAGCGTTTTAGCGTCTCTCTTTCAAATGCAAAATATGTGTAGTTTGCAATTGTAAATTTAGTCGTTACGCTCTTGTGTCTCTTCTATTCATGTTCCGTTCTTCCGTGCGCGTCGAGAGACAAAACAAGTCTCGACATCTGCATGCAATTCAACACTTTTATGTACGTACGTGTGTGGGTGGCTCTGTGGATGTTCGAAAGACAGAGAGAAAAAGAGAGAGAGAGAGAGAGAGTACACGTGGTCGTCAAGGCTGCGCTTTTAATTTCCTTCGAAAAGATCTTGTAATTTTCTGCGATGACACAATTGAGAGTAATTTTTTTTTTATAGCGAAGAATTTATTCGAGTATTTTTTAAAACGTTATTTTAATCTACTAAACTACTCTATACATTGGATACTAATTAGTACGTTGGAAGAATTTATAGACGATACGGATTTCGTCAAGGCTTCTCACGCTATTTTTATAAACTCTTCAAGACTATCGAAAAAATTCGGCGTATAAGAAAATATTTTAATCTTCTTTAAATGCTTTAAGACGAATAAAGGCGACCCAAATAAAACGAAACGATTAGAAGATCCCCTCCCGAAAAATTGGGTCGATGAAAAAAAATAGGGCGTGACTGGCAGTTTATCCTTTCAAAACAGTATTTTAACTGATTTTCATTTTTAAGCTTAAAATTTCAAATTTTATTCGTAACATCTCAGCGATAGGTTGACGCTTTTCGTTGACGATGTGTACAAACAATACAACGTAATAAACTTTTCTACTTTGCTATAGTCGTAATTTGTATATATTCGTAGTTGACAAGGTTTCGTAGCAGTAGTCATTGCCTGATCGTTTTGAAATGATCATCTCTACAGTCAGTGGTAGAACGAATTAAAATTTTTTAAAAAATTTCGTATTTTTCTTTTTAAAAGTTTTTCACTAATTCTTTTTAAAACTCGGAGTTTCCTTTAACACGAATCATGAAATCGTTAACGCAGGAAAAGCAAAATCTTATACATGATGTCATGTACATGATGAAACCGTAAGGCTTTTTCAACATTATTTATTTATTATAAACGTAACATAATAATAATTTATAAACTATCAGATAATTACCGTAAAATTGCGCATCATTAAAATGTTAACGAAAAGGTTTGATAATTATATTGAAACAAGAGCGGCCTCTTAACGAGGCTTTCCTCGAAAAATGGTCGTTTCCTATTTACCCAAGTTTACTTAATTTCAAGTTCATTAACCAGGATGCGTTACATTTCCGCACGCGTGTCCGCCTACAACGAGCTTTTTAATAATGTCAATGACGAAAAAAGGACAGCTCTCCAGTTTACACGGGACGCTTGTTTTAGAAAGCTCGATGCGATGATTCAAGGTCGCCGCTGAAATTCAACGTTTTTCCCCCGTTTTTACTTTGGCAAATATAATTAACCCGATATATCTCGTAATACATAGCGGATCCGCTGTACAAGCTATTCGAGAGAGTATTATGTTTCGCTTAATTTGTTCTGTATCGAGTTTAATTATTGGCCCGCGCGCGCGTTAAGCAGAATGTGTACGTGTATATTGCGATTAATTTATCGCGACAATTTGAACATGAAAATGTGTAACCCGAGTTTAAGTAAATTTCATAGATATATTAAAACAGTCTCTTTATTAAATTTCTCCGAGATATAAATTCAATCTTTTGAATTAAGAGATCGCGGAAAACGAGTTATAAAATTAATTAACAAATTGCCGATAATACATAAGCGCGCGCGTGAGGGCGGAAAACCAATCACCCGATTGAAATTAATTTAATGCTCGGATAAATACACGAAAATGAAATAACCGAAACATTTGCAGATCCCCGCTATCCGGGATGGACGGCCAGACGAAGGTGGAAAGAAGTTCGTACTACCCGCAGCAGCCCAACAGGTTACCGCGCACGACTCGCGAGAAGATGGCTGGATTCTTGAAGCACAACGCGCTGACGATGCTGACGGTGACGGGCGTCGTGTCGGGCATAGTGCTCGGTTTAATATTAAAAAATTCGCGAGCCGGCACCTGGTCCCAGCGCGAAATCATGTACATCAATTACATCGGCGAGCTGTTTCTGCGAATGCTCAAAAGCTTGATACTGCCACTGATAATGGCCAGCCTCATATCTGCCATTGGCTCGCTCGACTTGTCGCTCAGTAGTAGAATCGGTGGTAGAGCTATTATCTACTACATGCTAACGACCATCAGTGCTGTTATTCTCGGTCAGTACAAAAAAAACGTTATGTTTCTTATTTAGTGATGTTAATGGCTGTTTTTATTTGGATGATTAGGCATCATACTGGTCGTCACGATTCAACCTGGTACCAAGCAAGATCGCGAGCAGACAAACGAGCGTGCACCAAGAAACGTCACTACAGTCGATACACTTATGGATCTTGTGAGAAATATGTTTCCACCGAATCTCGTTGAAGCGTGCATTGCTCAACACCAAACGAAAATTGAAATGGGACCTGGAAGTATTTTAGGTAAGAATACACAATCATAAACGAAATAATGCTGTAGGCTGTAAATTAAATTTAATAAATGTACTTGTTTTAATTAACAGCGGATAAATACACTTGGAAAATTGTTCCATCGACTGAACCTGGCACCAACATTCTTGGTCTCGTCGTTTTTTCCACGGTACTAGGAATAACACTTGGCAAAATGGGCGAAACTGGAAAGCCTCTCCTCAGCTTTTTTGAGACTCTCTCTACTGCCATGATGATTATCACTAATTGGGTAGTTTGGTGAGAAGACATTTGCCTCTAAAAAGCATAGCGCTTCCGAGAAAATAACAAGCAATTAACGAAACCACATTGATACATCCACAGGTTATCACCGCTTGGTGTCATGTTCCTGGTGGCGTCAAAAATCGTTGACATGGAATCACTGGGAGAGGTGGTCCAACAGCTGGGCATGTACTTTCTAACTGTCATGATAGGACTTTGTATCCACGGCTTCCTCGTACTGCCATTTATCTACTTTTTGTTCACGCGCAAGAATCCCTTCACTTACGTTTCCAACATGGCTCAAGCAATGGCAACAGCCTTCGGTACCTCATCGAGCTCGGCCACCCTACCCGTTGCCATTGCTTGCCTCGAGGACCGTAACGGCGTCGACCCTCGCGTCACTCGGTTTGTCATGCCAATTGGAGCTACCATCAATATGGATGGTACTGCTCTTTACGAGGCCGTTGCAGCTATTTTTATTGCCCAAGTTCGCCATACGATGCTCAGCTTCGGACAATTAGTTGCTATAAGGTAAAACGCAATTATTTTCTTCCGACGGCCTTTCGACTGTTCGACAAATCTAACGAATATTGCGTGATGTTGCAGTATTACAGCAACTGCTGCTAGTATCGGTGCTGCCGGTATTCCCCAAGCAGGCTTAGTCACGATGGTTATGGTGCTAGATACCGTAGGTCTACCATCTGGTGATATATCTTTGATTCTTGCTATTGATTGGTTACTGTGAGTATTTAAATTTAAATAATCATTATTTACCGCTTATTAAATATACAATAATGATGAAAACTTATGTAAAACTTTTAGCGACCGGTGCAGAACGACAGTAAACGTTGTAGGCGATTCACTTGGTGCAGGTATCGTCAATCACTTGAGCAGAAATGAATTAGCCGCGTTACCCCATCATAGTGGCCAGAGCCAGAACCAAAATCAAAACGGAGGCGGTAGCGATAATCATACCACGTCGATATGAGATGACGCTCCCACGGAGTTGTAAACATTTCCTAATCGATAGGCGCGACACAAACGAAATCAACAAAATGATAATTGTAGAAATGATGATTTATCGATCGAGCAACCATCGAAGAAGCTCAATATTAAAAAACGATCTAGCGCCGTTGATCGAGATACTTTCCATTGGATGGAAAGTTGTTTACAATGATAGGCGATTTGCACTAGCGAGGAATATATTTAATCTAAGTCGTTAGAAAAAAGACAAAAATTCAAAGAAAAAAGAAAACATCGATAGAACAAAGAGAGGATGATTTTATTTATTTATTTGTTTTTTTATTATTATTACTATTTAATAGATATGTATTTATATGAAGTTACGTTATCGATTTTATCAGAAAATTGATTTGTACGGTACACTCATTTATACACACCGGCGTCTTCCTTGTGCTCTTTTACAATTTATTTTAATTCTACTGTTAGTGATAAAATTTAAATGAGAAAATCACTATCAGAGGTAAATCATGTTTAGTTTGCTCGATGCAATTTTATGAAAAAGGGAGGTAGGTAAGGCCGCGTACTGCGCGCAAAGCGTGTGTAGCAAAGTATTTATATATAATAGAGACAATACGTATATTGTATAATCCCAAGTGAGTCTTCTGCAGACCAGGAGAATTGAGTTTAAAAGATAAATGCCAAATAAAAATATATTATATATATACACTAATATTGCCAGTGCAATATTGTGCTTTGGTAAATTTTAAATATGCTTTTAAGTCACAGGCGCTTCGTTGGCTACCGTGCCATATAAAATGCATTACACGTTTCACACTTGTAGACACACACTCAGACAGACATATAAGCTGAACATTTTTAAAACCGTTGTAAAAAGAAACTAATTTTATTTAACTAACGACTACTCTTTTGAAAAAAAAATAAGGTACATTTTTAAAGGAATTTATATTGTACTTGAACATTGTTACCGCATTTTAATGATTGTAAAAGGAATTTGAACTAGTACTACCTGACGTTTTAACAGTAATAGGAAGCATAAGTTTTTTATTGTAATATATTAAAATTTATTTTAAATACTTTTACTCGGAATTGGCAGCAGAGTTTAATATGAAAACAATTAAGTAATGGAGAATAAATTTTTAAAATTAAAGTAAAATAAAAAATGAAATTCTGTATTGTATTTTTACTGTCATTGTCTGTAGAAAAAAAGTAAATCCTTTTATGAATTTTTTCTAAAAAGTACAATTGATACGAAGGGAAAACAACGTAATAAAATATTTCCTCACAAACCTTAAAAAAAACAATGTATGGATATTGATCGACCGCCTAAGTGTTCTAGTTATACCATTATATAAAATGTGTTTCATTTTTAGATAATATAACGCATATAATATACCTTATAAAGGCAAAATTTTTCAAGAATAAACAAAGTAAGTTATAATGAAAAAACAAATGAGAATAATACGCAGAATTATTGCAGGCATACGCTCTGACACTAATATATACAACAAATAGTGGTCGTTTTACATACAAGTCTATATTACATGCACTTCATCTGTGCTGTATATAACACAAAAGTATGTGAATACGTTATATACATATATAAACATGTACGAGCGCAGCTTAATAAATAAGCGATTTACTATGGTAATAAAATCTGTCTCGTTATAAATAATAGCATAAAATAGACTTTTGAAGCGGAGGACTAATGCATTTTTATAATTATTTTATTAGAATATTCGGAGAAATGTTTAATTGTAATACCGGACAATAGGTTTTGAAAATTTTGAATGCATTAGAAAAAATTGAGTTTTACATTATTTTTCAATGTTATCTAACAACTGTAATACGCTTGAAAAATGTTTTTTGAGATTGAAATGTATTGAAGAGATTATTTAATTATCTAATTTAATAATGATAAAGGATGTCGATCATCCACAATGTAGAAAAAAATATTATAGTTTGTTAAAATATATAGAAGCGTCTGAGACGCAGGAATTGGATCTTATATTACGCTATAAGTCGTAAGTATTATAAAACATGAAAAATACACGTTAAAGAATTTGAATATATTATATACATGTAAATGTCTTTTTAAGTAGATATATTTGACATCAACATTCATATTATTAGGCTACAACTTTGAATGATATACGGTATTACATAAAAATTATACAAAGCATGATTTTTTATCGATTAAATAAAGAGAAACAGAAAAAAATCAAATTTTCAGATATTACGGGCTATGAGAAAAAATATGAAACAAAAGTAAATTGTAAACGAATAATGTTTCAATGTGCATCTACTCATATGAAACTTTAGTCAATTTATATTTCGACAATAGCAAAACTGAACTAAGCACAATCAAACTTGAAAGTATTGTAAACATTGTTTGCTGATCTATACATTATTATACACATACGAATTGAAATGCAGTGTAACTAAACAAAAAAAATAGGTATACTTGTATATAATGCAAAGCACGTGAAAAAAAATGATCGTATTAGACCGCTTGTTTTAAATATTAGAATTTGTAGACATTTTTTAAAGAGCAAAGTAACTTTGGTTCTTACTCTGTAAATTATAACAAATTAAAATACATTCCAACCTTTTCTTTAGCTCATAATGTAAAATTACATGAAAAATATTCGCGGAATTGACCACATTCGTTTTCCAAATTAGCGTTTCGCGTAAAATAATAATTGTAATAATAATATTTAATATAATAATAATAATCTATCATACCGTTTTAATATAGCATCAAGTTTAAAAAATATAGAAATAAATAAGTATTATACCAATTGAAATACATGACCAAAGAAGGTTGGAATCAAAATATTGCAAAAAACTATTTACATATCCATAATATTTCCATAGTTATTTTGAGTGGCTTGATAAAATTATCAAGATATATGTGAACCAAGAAATTAATATAGGCATTGTGCTTTGAGTCTTCATTTAACACTGCCGCAAAAAAATTGACAAATAATTCATGTTGAGTATCGTAAACGCTAAAATTCAATTTAGGTGTTGATTGAGATATTGAAATATAAAGTAATCATAAAATAGACAGTTATGAGGTACTAAAAACAGAAAAACCGGGGTACTGTTCGATAATAAAAATTGGTAATGTGGTATAATTAAATAAATCTCGATCAGCATAATGATAAACCCCATTTGCCATCTTTGAATAAGGCTCTAATAATTTGAAAACACCAATAAACAAAAGATATCATAATTATACTTTACATCACATATCACGAAAACATATTATTATAATGTAAGTATGAGAAGGAACAGTATCGTAGCAGCATATCATTTTTAATTTTATTGTTGTATTGGAAAATGTATCAGTAAACAAATGTACGTTATTACTGTGAATTATGTATTTAATGACTACTAGGACATTATAAATATTGAAGAAAAAAAGTAAAACAATATGTTTTTTATCGAAGGTTTATCGAACAAAAAAGTACAGCATGACAATTGAAGCGTTGAAAATAAAAGATAATATAGAAAGTATTAAGACAAGCGATGTGAACGAAGCTCGGCATCTGTGATTATAAAAAAAGTAAACTGTTTGTCAACAAAATCAACAAAAATAATGATTTAGACTTAGTTTAAAGCTGGGCCAGACCAAACCTAGTCTGCTGCAGCCCCAAATCTTTGGATTTATTCCAAACATCACTTTACAGTGTGTACTTTCGGAAAAGATATTTTTTCCGAATTACAAAATTGAAGAAAGTATTAAAAAAGAAAAGCAACAAAAAAAAACAAATTACGGACGAGCGATCGTAACTAAAATTGTACAAGGATATAATAAACTTCAAAAAACAAACGATAAGTACGTAAAAAGATCAGAAAGTCAAAAAAAGTGTATTTTTAAAATTATAATTTAGAATGCTTGAGCATATGTTATTCAAACTTTTCTATCCTTTTACTCGTAATAATCAATGAAGTAAAATCATAAAAAAAAATATATAAAAAATGGATGTCTCAAAATAGAATTGTAATGAATTTAAATATTGATGTTCAACTTTGTAGTCAAGTATCAGATACGGTAGAAATTCGAATACGCAGCGTTCGATTAAATTAAAAGTAAAATAAAGAAAAAAAATGAACCCAAGACAATACTAGATAATCACGTGAAACAAAAACTGCGATCTTAAATGAAAGTAAAAGACCGGAAGGCTCTTTCGGCACCGTCGTTATACCTAAAAGTAATTTACACGCAACAAAAAAAAATAATGGAAGCAGCTACGATGCATTTAATGACGATAATTACTAGAGCGTTCGTTCGATTAAACCCCTCGAAAACAAGTTGAGACGAAGGTGGGCAATACGTAGCTTGCCTTTTTTTAGAAGAGAAGAGACGAAAATAAAAGATAAACATAAAAATAAAGGTTCGTTTGGATCCTTGCTTTTGCATTTTTTCAACGTCCTACGTTTGACCGACAATAAACAATGAATTCATCAAAGTACAAAGATTTTTTGCGTTCTTAATTATTAGCAATTGCACAGACTGTACAAATTGAGTACAAGCAACTGGAAATTTTTTCCGTTAGATTTCTCGTTGACTTAACTAAGTGATGACGATGAAGATAATAATAAAGACGATGATGAGAAAAAAAGGATCACAAAAATGTGTAATCTATATCGAATTTGCGGCATATCGTGAAACAAAAAATAAATAACATATAACAGACAAAAATGAAACAATAATGGATCAAGAAAAAGAAAGTATAAACATTTTAAATAATTTAGGAACTTTGTATTTTTTTAAATATATTGAATTTATTCAGATTTTCGAGACTTTGACCAAAAAAAAATAAATGGCAAATTGTATAAATTTTGAAATCCTTTATTAAATGCATATGTGGGAATTAAGGCACGTTCTAGACGTTGAGAAGAAGCGAGATGGTGTTACGTTGAATAATATCCATGGAAGGCCGTAGTATTTTAGAAAAAATTTTCGTTCTACTAACGAGTGGATTGCAACTTTTAAAAATTACAATTTTGTAAGATAATTTTTTCGTCTGAAAGTATATTTCTCAAGTAAACAAAGTTAAAGACACACAACTGAAATATGTAAACATAAAATTGTAGGATTATATGAAGGTGTGAATAAAGTAAAAAAAATAATAATAAATAAATAAGTAAATAAATAAACCGATTCATTCAAGCATAATAACTGTATAGCGTTTGTGAGCCAAATTCTATGTATGTACGTATTTACTATCGTTGTAACTCGCCAAAATAAAGATCTTGTTTAAATGAAAATATTCGTTTTTTAGTGGTTTCTTTGGGAGATTATTCAAAATAAAATATTAGTACAGGTAAGTATCATCAACGTGTCTTTTTTATTCTGTAAAATTTACAAGAGTCGAGACACACGGATGAAAAAATATACGGTCTCACCACGAAATCAATCCATTCGATTGTTTCTACATTATTTTATCCAGTGCTCGTATTTAGTCGTTTTAACGCACATAAATTCTTCATCATATTTAAACAACACTTCGCAATTAATAAACAATCATCTTTTATGATTCAGGTTTTGAAAGACACTCCACAATATATCTCGCAAATATCATTACACAGAAAAAATATGAAACAAATGTTTTGCCGCAGACACGTCTTTCTATCCCTTCCTACGTTTTATTTTTTGGCAATTAAAAAATCGAAGAACAAAGCAGTCGTTTAATTACAAAGGGCATGTATACAAAACAGAACGTCGATTATTATCATTTAGCAGCTTAGGCTCATGTGACATTTGCGCGCATTCGAATAAACAAGTGCTGTGCTTAATATACATCGAGTGATAAATTTACAACTCAAGTTAGTAACAAAGCTTTGATTCATCGAAAAAAGTTCACGTACAAAGCTTGTCATCCTTAAATATTCACGTTTATATTTATACAAAATAAATGAGTTTTTCAGAAAACGCCTTTGTAATATTGTAAATATATAAAATTAATGAATTTAATATCATTATACATATATATATATAAATGAACAAAAAAAATCAATGTAAAGTATAAACTCAATGTTTTAACAAAAACAACTACAACGATACTAGATTAGGATGACTAATGCTATTGGTGCTTTCATTACTTTTTTTTACATTTTTTAATATGTGAATAAAGGCTATTTCTAGTAAACATGGTATTGGAATCACAATTTTTTTACACTTTGAGAAAGGAAGAACGATTTTTGTTTTGTTTCGTTTTTTTTTTACAATTGTCGAATGTGATTCCTTTCTAAATTAAGCGTTTTATCAGTCTTTAGTGATGATCATGATCTTTTTGTGCTTCAAGAGTTTACAAAATAGCAAAACTGCGATGGATTCAGTAGAAAGAAACGAAATAAGATTTTTCCTACTTTTCCACGCAATAGAAACTTTTTAATCCGACTAGTTTAGATTTCGTATTGTCGTAATTGCTCCTTTATCTTGCTGCACAGCAGCTACAAAAAAATACGATGTTTAGTTTTAAAACAATCAAGTTAAATCTTTAATTAAAAAATAAATGTTTACCTGTTTTGTTGCCAGGTCTGGTATAAAAAGAATTTTCATTGCATCTGAAGAACTGAATAATCCTCCTAGCTTTCTTCTCCTTTGTGAATCTCTAATACAAATCTGAACTCCTTTATCAACCATCAATGGAGGTGGATCTATCTCTTGCCAAGTATAAGACCATTCAACCTTGGGAAAAAATTATTAGGTGATTTTAAAAAGTAGTTTTGTAATATTTATGAAAATATTATGTTAAGGTATCAAACCTTCCAACCACCAAAGAGATCACATTTTTCCAAGTATGCAACTCTTTTATCGGTAAGTAATAAAACATTTTTATGGATGTAAAGATGAAAGTAGTAAATGTCAGTGTTTGCATATTTTCCTTTTTCAAGTTCCTAAAAAATATATCACAGTCGTATTATATGATGTTTATGAAATAAATGTTTTCATTGTCGTTTAAATATTAAAATATTTACACTGAGAATTTTATTTCCGTCTGCATCGTCACGAACATACGGTCGAACCAAACTATCTGGTTGTAAAAACCGCGGTGGACGAACTCTTTTCGCTTCTTCACTCAATTCAGTTGCTCTAAAATTATTATTTTATCAATATATTACAAATAAAAATAGATAATAATAAAATTTTTACCTTCTTACTGCGCCAAATGAGCCACTTGCAAAATCTACAAAACCAGCAGTCGGTCTAGTAACAAGACCGACCACACCTTTACCAAAACCTTTGAAAAAACCTTCCACACCTTCTTCTTTGGCACCGGAGATCGGTTTTGCAATTACTCCAGAAACTCCATCAACAACTCCCTAAAAAATTATCAGTACCTTTTTAATAAACCCAACAGTGTTCAAAAGATTTTATAGAAATTATTTTTACCGAGATTAAATTTTTTCCACTTCTTGCAAGGCCTTCTTGTAAATTTTCCGGCTGTTTATTCAGTTGCTCTTGACGTTTTCGTTGGTAATCTTTATCAAAAGTAAGAGTAGCAAGACCTTTACCTATTACAACAAACCGAAAACCAGAATTAATTTTTGCAAATAGTAAGAAAGAATTATTAACCAAATAAAAATACTACCCATGGCACCAGTGATTTTTGAAACAGCACCTGCCATACCACCAACTGTATGACCAACTATACTTCTAACACCAAGCATAAGTCCCTCGGCGAACTCTCCAGGGCCTTGAATGGCTCCTTGGAATGGCTCATAAAATAAATCACCCACGCCTTCCATGGCACCCATGACAAGACCGTAGGGATTACCGATAACGTCCAGGCCAAGAACGAGTACATATAGCTGTTTGATTGCTTGACTTGTATAATGACTAGTAGCTGCCGAGATTAGCTGATTGTTTGTCATGAACACATAGTCTCGTTCGAAATATGCCAATCTAAACAGAATAAATACCATGACTTATTTATTTATATTTTTGTAACGTTAAATTAAAAATTCAAAAGAGAGTCAATGCTCACTTGAACACGATATCATTGATGTCAGTAATAGTAACACCAATGCCTTGCAGAAGAACATTTAGTACTTGAGGAACCGCAGAAGGACCGCTACCGCCGCTGCCCGTCATTGAAAAACTTATATGAATCTGAAAGGATAAATTGTTGTTAGCGTTTTATTTTATTAAACGAAATTTAATCATAAAAATAATAATTTAAAAGTACCTTCAAAGGTGAAAAGTGTAATAAATCAAAGAAATTCTTTTGTTCGGCAGTCGTTATTAAATTTACATGATGTAATAGCGGTTGATCAACCAATTTCATGTCGGTTTTAAATAACTCGCTCTACAAAAAAATAATATTTATATTAGTTTTTCAACATTATTCGTTAAACTTGGGAACTCAATTTAAAATATTACCTCTTGAGCATCATTTGCCTCGTCAGCTTCAAAGAAAAGCATCAAGGCATTTAAAAAGGCTAAATCTACCTTCACGTGAAATTCTTGGACTAACACTTTAAAGTACCGAAATTGCTGGACATTACTATGTTCTAATAACCGTTTCACTATACTCATTTCAGCATATGGTTTCATCACTAAAAGTGAGATAATTATAAAAAACAGTTAATTTCGTTATCAAATATAATTTATACTAATCGTAAATAATCTAAATAATAACTTGCCTGCGTCTTGCGTAACGCTCTTGGGAGGTGGAACCGGGGCTAAAATTACGGGGAATATACAATCTGACAGCTGATTATCAATTTGTAACCTGTTGATCTTCGCATGCAACTGGACTTGGTGAACCGATGTACGATATTGCATCCAAAGACCTGTTTGGAACGTTCGTCGAAGGAACCTTCGATGTGGTCTCAGCATTTCCATATTCAAAAAGTCCACCTGAGCATTTTATATTTTAACTTTAATTACCTTATGCCAATGTATTTTTTATTTCAATGAATTTTATACTGAATGTAGAATATACCTCTAATTTAGCTTCTAACGTTATTCGATACGGTGTCTCTTTATTTATTTGCAGTTCCCTTAAATACTTTTGATACCCTTCTTCGACGAGATTGACTTCGCGATTGTTCAGTGCTCTCCATCTTCCAGTCGATAATTTACGAGTTTCCCAAATAATTCCTGAGCTGCAATTGAAAAAAAAAAGAATAGAAAGGATAAAAAAACTTTCAGTGTTCAAAGCGAGTTAAAAAGTTTTTAGTACTTACCTTGCAATGCACATATAGAGTAATTCCGTTCTATTGATGTTATTTACAAGTGACAAGCCAACGCCATGAATACTCAGTACAATGTCTTGATCAATGATTTCAAGATCACCAACCAGCTGGCAGTCTTCGGCTATTTTTAAATTTGTCGTGAACAACAGGACTCGTTGTGTGCCGTCCAGAAAAGAAACATAGTACAGTTCTTGATCAATATCGGGTATCATGAACACTCCCAAATTGTCCTAGAAACAAAACGTGTGTTTATATAACATGTCGAAAAACTTGACAACCTTGCTGCATCTTATCCTACTTTGCGAAGTTTATCCGATATTTCTCTTTTATTTCCATCCTCCCAGACCAACAGCCTTGGACCTGCTGGATTTTCCCACGTGTAGAACATCCGATGATACGAGTGTACAGTTCTTCAATAGAAAAGAAAAATAAATAAAATAACCAGTATATTGAAAAAAACCGCTGCTAACTATCTTAGCAGTGTGCTTTCTCAACAATAATATGTAACTGAAAAACAATTTTCGATTAATATTTAAAATTACTTGAA
>JAPYYQ010001844.1:0-26921 GCA_030522585.1 Anagyrus pseudococci
TCTACTTATTGAATAGAACACTGACTATAACGATATGGTGGGATTCTGGTCATTCCTATTTGCCTGACCATATTTCACCATCAAATTTCCTACAGGGTACTTGGCTTTTATTTCGTGATTTATGTTTTATTTGACGACTTTTATTATTAATAAAAATGCATCTGCTACCCTTAAGTATAATAAGCTCGTGAAAATAAGATATTATCACTGTTTTTACCAAAGATTGAAAAGTTTCGACGAAAAAAATAATGCAATTTTGAAGAAAAAAAATTACGCTCGAATAAAAAGAACGTTTGTTAATAATTGCGTCATTGGGTTGTTAAAAAAACAAGAAAAGGAATCGGAGGACAGAAAAAAAGGAACAAGAGAGTCGTGAAAACAACAACTCCATTCCGATTAAGAAGCAGCCGGAAATAATACGGGATAACGGGTGCCCGTTCCTAGCGACTGACCAGCATTAATGAATGACATTTTTGTTTACTCGAAAAAGATAAGGTCCCGGGGCCTGTAGCTGATAATGGATTTAGGAGTAGCAAGGCTATACGCGCGTCTTACTCATCAGCTCTTCCCTCGGTCATTTATCGAGGACCGCCTTACATTCGGGCTTGACCAATCGACGAGGCCTGTCCATCTGCGTGCTACACACAAAAATAAAACCGTCGGGTTCGGCTGTTCATTATAAACCGCTCTCAATGGTCGCTTGAAAAGTTTTCGGTTACTCTGTTTATACGGATTTCTCCGGCGTTTTATTGTCATTCATAATTGATACGTAAATATAGCATTCGAGTATTCTCTTTCTGCTGCCGACGCGCGTGTGCGTTCTTTTTCTCTGTATTTTTTTTTCTTTTTTTTTTTGCTCGTGATATAAAAATTAGCATTTGTAATTCGGCATTTCGACGCCGATATATATATATGACGATCGCGAGGGATTAAAATCTATATACGAGCGCCTGTCGAAAATTATTATTTAGACGCAGGCGCGTAATAAACACTTTATTTTGATATATTTCTTATTAACTGTACGCTTTTAGTTATTAATCTTACAACCTCATGAATACCAAAGACTCTCGACTACACAGTCGGCCCAAATTTATGCCTTACATAAATCGCCGTAACTCGCTGCAAATGTTTATCAAACCTACTTGAGCAATATTGTTTTTTTTTCTCTTCTAAAAAAAAAACAAACGTAACTCGGTCAACCATGAAAAAAGCACATAAAAATTTGTCAAACGCTATTTAAAAAAAAAATAATAATGGTTCAGGGAAAAAAGAACGAAATAAAAAACAAATCAGCTAGAG
Organism: Anagyrus pseudococci; assembly: GCA_030522585.1. NCBI lineage: Eukaryota > Metazoa > Arthropoda > Insecta > Hymenoptera > Encyrtidae > Anagyrus > Anagyrus pseudococci. Next base: position 1,300 of record JAPYYQ010001844.1, read on the forward strand.
AAATGCGCGTGCGATTGGGATATCGTCGCGTATATACAGGGGGGACAGAAAGTGCAACGCGTGCGCGCGCGCAAAATAGCGGCCGAGGGCCGCGCCGGCTCGTTATCGCCGCGCGCGCCGAGGCCACCGGAGCTATAGAGGTGCGGAGACGAGAGGGTGGACGGGAGGCGGGGGGGGAGCAGGCTCGCACATTTGGATGGGCCGGCGGGGCGGCGGGAGGCCGGCGCGCCGAGAGCGCGTACTCGTAAACAAGACGCTCGCGCACGCGGTCGGCTCTCTCTTCCTTATATACCTCCTTTTCCCGCGCTATCTCTCTTTCTTTCGCTCCTCTCTCTCTCTCTCTCTCTCTCTCTTTCTCCAGGCCTGACTTAACACACCAGCAGCTCTCCAGTTTCTCTCGCTTTTTAACGCTCTCGTCCTTCTCTCGTTCCCTCTCTTGCGCGCTTGCGGAGAGGCACGAAAATTTTTGACTGATGCTTCGAAAGAAACGGTCTCTCTCTCTCTCTCTCTCTCGGCGCGATAGGCGGTGTTGCCGATACCCTCGTATTTCCAAGCTACGAGGAGAGCTGCGCGTGTATGACGTATATGCGAGAGAGCGCGTGTTTGTTTACGTGTGCGCTGTCGAAGTGCGTGTGCTTTTTATACATGCCTCGCGTACAGTCCCGATCGACTTTCGATACCAGCTTTTTATTGATTTTTTAATACACACATATTTCTCATGTGCTTTTCATCGCCAGTCAAACACCTACCGATCAAATGAATAACGATAAACGACGAATTACTGTTACTAATGAACAAAAGTCACTCGCTAACTCTGTTATTCAATTCCATTGAATTTCCTTCATTAATTTCGCGGAGAGACCGCAGAGAGTCGAGAGCCAAGGCAAAATTAATGCGGAGTTCGTATAGCAGGGAAGAGCCTCTCTTTCTCTCTCTCTCTCGCGTTACTGCACGTCCCAGCCAGGCATAAATAAAACGTATACTTGTCCCTACGATCCTCGACGTCTTCGACACTTTGATCCAGCGAGCGCTAGAGTAAATAGTTAAACGCGCTCCCCCCCCCCCAGCCCTTTGCCGAAAAGCACTGCCTCGCGGGCCCTTGAATGTTGCAGTAGTAACGTGCCGGCAGGAGTCAGACGGGAGCTTTTCCACGGAAATAGGATGAGCGAGGAAGGAGAGAGAAGAGGGTAAGACGACGCAATAATCGCGAATTACGCGCCGGCATTGTGTGAAGGCGAGCGAAAAGGCGAGGTAAGTCTCTCCGTCTCGCACTCCTATACAGTCTGGCATCGAGGTCGCGGAGAAGGAAAGACGGGCTGGGGCTTCCTCGGCGCCCTACTATACCGTACGTCTACCCACGCGCGCCTCTTCCTTCCTCTCCGTCTCTCTCTTTCTCTCTCCTCTCTCTTTCTGCCTTCTTCTCCTGGCCGTCTCTTTTTTAGCCTGGGCTCGAAAAAAACGCGCGAATGGTTTGTTTATGGTTTCCTTGGCCTCTCGGGAGGAGAACGTCTGCTCGCTGAAATTCCCCTGCTCTCTCTCTTTCTCTGTTGGGGAGTTTCCTTAAGCCGGCCGAGATGTCCGTGGAGATCGTTTTTTATCTCTGCAGATGCTTTCCGGACATCAAATTTCGGAGCAAAAAAGAGAGGGAGAGACTATGCGACGTGGGCTTCTTCGATGTTTTGACTGTGTCGAGAACTCGTGCCTTTCCTCTTACTTTCCTTCTTTTTTTTTCTTCTTTCTTCAGTTTATAAAGAGTTTAAGTGGATTTCCGATATATGCCCCTTCGTTTATTGTTTACTTCAACGTACTAGGCATAGCATGAACATATCAATCGAAAGTTTTTCACATGTATATCGATTTTTTTTTTCCTTTGTTCGCAGTTATTTTTTTTTCTTATAAATTATTCACACTTTCGAGCGTCAAAATATCCATTAATTGATTACTTAGCTGGTATTTTGCGTTCGATATGGCAGAAAATAAAGTGTACACTATCGTCGTTCTCAACACGTTTACTGCAACATGAAATACAAACTTTTCCCTGTACAAATTCACTACCGATACCTATGTTACAGATATAAAGAATTTTTAGTTTGCTTGTCTTAATATTACCCCACCCCTTCAAAAAAAAATGTCGGCTATTCATATACATGATTGAGATCCAAGAAATGATAATTGTTGAGAATCTTAACATTACACGTAGTGTCGACGAAATCGTAAAAAAAATACGACGCAATAATGACCAATATATTTACCACTAGTGCTATGATTCGTTTTATTTTATTTTGTTTCCTCCTCCATTCTTAGATGGATTCTATTAGATGATTCAATGTTACGCCATTGCTTGAAACAGCACGAAAAGTGTCGTTTTATATTTGAAAAGAAGTACGACACTACATATATATAACTAACGTCCAACCCAGTTCTTGCTTGTCATTAACCTTAGTACCGACAAAAAAATATTACAAAAAGTAATCGGCGTTGTAAACTGAAAAAGTACAACGCCCACGAGCTCGAATCCCCAAAATTTTTTTATATATACTTTTATTTCCTTTGGAATGTAATGGAACTCGTGCTATTAACGAGGCTAATAAACCAACTTGATCATAGTCACCCTTAACGTTGACGCCTCGAGGCTATTTTTGCTTTCTAACTATTAAGCTTGTTTTGCTATCAAATAGCGCGTACACGAAAGTGAAAAAAAGAAGAAACGACTAGTCGAAACAAGACTCGAAATAGCTAGGCAGTCTTTTTATCGACCGCATAATCGCACCAACCATCCAAACAGCCTACAGCATGTTTATAATCACAAACGAGCATACACGTATACCCACATACGCACAAATCGATCGGTCATATAAACGATTTTATTACTTGAGTCTGCGCGTCGGTACGATTTATCTCTCTCTTACTCTCTTTCTCGGCGGCGCAATTTTCACTTGACCCACAAAAACAAAATCCCAGCGCCGAAATCCCGAAGGCCGAGTCGTAAGAGGATGGCACAAAGAGGCAGGTCTGACTAAACCTCGTGTGTAGAGAGAAAAAGAAGAAGAAAAGGGGTGGAGAAAGAGAGGCAGAAGGAGAAAAGAGGAAAGGAGAAAGAGAGGGAGATAATGGCAAATACCGTGTGTTTCGCGGGACGTAAATACGCGCAGTCCATCGTCGTTGGGTCGCTTGTTTTTGGGCCGCCCGGAATTTCTCCCAACTTCTTTTTCTCTCTACCGCGTCCCCGCTACCGCTGCTCGGGCGCGCGCGAGCCGAATAAGAAATCTTTTAACCTCCCCTCTGTTCTCTGCCGCGTGGACTTGTCTCTTTCTCTCGGGCGCCCTAAGCTCGAGCGAGAATAAGAAATTGGGATTTTCCCGGAGCCGCGCGTGCGGGGAGAGACTCTACATTTCAGAACGTTGGCTCTTTCTCTCTCGCGTCTGTTGGTAAATGCGGCGATAATGTTGGCGATTAATATGCGTTAAATGGATATTTTCTCTATACTCGCGAATGTTTAAGCTACAACCGATATACACGTGCTGCGGCTTTGTAGGTTAATCATACTATTTGATTAATCTCGTTTATTAGAAATACCAGAAGTCTCGTTTTTTTATCCGAGTATTTACACCGAGGCTGTACATATCGCTGCTGGCTTTATTAATTTGCGGTATAATTTGAGACTCAAGTTAATAATTGGATAATTAAACGCGCCGCCGTCAAAATACGCAACGAATTCATCAACTCTCACTGTCTCGCTCGCGCACCACGCGGGAGCAAAAAGGAGCATAATTATAACGAAAGTAAATTGTCCGGCAATCAAGCTTTTCGTAACGAATTCAAATGTAGCACTTTCGCGATGCTGTAGAAATTTTGCTTAAAGGAGAGCAAAAAGAGAAGAAAATAAACAATACTCATAGCGTATGGTCACGTCGGAGTTAAAAATGAGCCACTGCATGTATAGGTAAGCCTCTCTCTCCAGAAAAAGCAAGATGCGAGAAACGAAGACGAAGCAATGAAAGACTGGAGGGCTACAGGGCGAGAGGTGGAGACGAGCGGGGGAGGGGGGAGGAAGGAAAAAAGAAGAGGCACGCGCAGGAATGCGGTAAACCCAATTTCAGCAGGGCGTAAGTGGCCGGGGCTAAAAGAGCTTTCTTGCTCGCTCGCTCGTTCGTTCTCCCCGCGTCGTCTATAAACGCGCGCATCCTCTCTCAGGAAACGAGCATGCGCGACATAAAAGCCCTGTACAGCACGGGATGCGCAGAGGATATCACCAGGCGCGCTCTCTCTTTCTCTGCTCGCCTCATCCCCCCATATACGCACACGCTCCCATCGAAATTCGGTGTTGGTCAGAGCGGCTGTAAACAACGCCTCCCAACGACGCCTGGCTTTGAGAAAGAGAAATTACGTTGTTACACGTCGACTCGCGCAAGACGCTCTTGCTCCACCCCGATTTTCTCTTACTCTCCCTCTTTTTGTGTTGTTGTTGTTGTCGGCCTCGTAAAAATTCCCGCGCGAAACTCTACGTAGGCGGTTATAATATTCATATATTTCTAAGCGTAACAAAAAAGAAAAGAGAGATCGATAGATGCGGGAGAAGTTAATGGTAGGGTGGATGTATGGATTTGATGGAGATGTTTCTAAAAAAAAGCTTTGTTGGTCCTTCCTAACAGCGCGGGAGAATCCAGTGTGCGTATATAGTGCGCCGGCGAGACGTCACGCAAGGAGGACAAGAGTCACGGAGAAGACGTTTTGTTGTTGTGCTTGTTGTTTCTTTGGAGGAAAACGCGTGAAAGCGAATGAGAGGAACGGCTACGAGGGAAAAGTGCTATCCACCTGCCTGGGAATGCCGGACGTTGTGGATGCCAGCCGAGGATAAGCACGGAAGTGAGCCGCTTCGTATCGACGACCAAACACGTGAGTGGCTCTCTTTATTCCTCTCGCTCTTGGGCGTGTTTATTAGTCTGCTTGCTTTTGAAATGACGGTCAGGTAGAAGCGCCTTGTGGCAGCGTACGCGTCGCTCGATGGCTTTTCCTTGATAATGGAAGCCAACCTGGGCTAAGAGATTTTGAGTTTTTAGATTTGTGACTGTTGTGTGTGGGTAAGAAGCGTGAAAGAGGTTGAAAAACGAATGGTCGAGTATATTTTTAAAATATTTAAAGTAATTAAAAAAATTATAACGTTAGTGAAAGATACGACGGGTTTTTTTAGTTTAATGAATTGCCTACGTAAATAAAATTTAGATAACAGTTAATGGATCGATACCGAAACTCTTCTTTTTCACGAGTCATTTTCTTAATTCTATTAACACCGAACGTCACTAAGATAAAGCTAATTTATTTAATGAAAATATCGCAAAGTTTTTGCATATAAACCAACGGAGAATACCCTAAAGTTTAGAAACTAAATGAAATTAGCTCCATCTCATTTTCCATGATTAACACTCGAAAAGATTGCTTTATACACCCACATTTGTACAATACAGCGTACGAAAACGAAAACACGTTCTTCGTTACAACGCGCCAACCAAAAAAAGTACCCAGACGCTTTATTGACTCAATAAATTTTGAATATTAATAAACCTCGAGCAAACTAGCGATCTTAGCCTTGTATTTTCGCAAGCGAACAACCACAGGTCAAACAAATTTTTTCTCTCTCTCTCTCTCCATATTCCATCCTCCGCCAGCGGAAAAATATTTACGTTTCCCCATATTTACCTTATAATATAAAAAGAGCTTGGGAACAACACGTAAGGGGGAGGGGGCTCTGGTGTAACAGCCAAAGCGACTGCAAACACAGCGCAGAGAGCCAAAAGTCGCCCAAAGGCGTTTTTCGCACGTTTGTAAGGACCATTAACGGCAGATCTCATCGGCGAGAAAGAGAGAGATCGCGTTCGCACGATCGAGCCGGCACTGCTGCTGCAGCATGACGCAATCAAAACAAGCTTGCTCTTTAAACATTCCCCCCTCCACCTCCTACCGCCGCCTACTCCATTCTGCGACGTCTGCTTCTCTCCCGTCTCTCAGCCAGCCGCATGTAGTGTGTGTGTGTGTGTGTGTGTGTGTGTGTGTGTGTGTGTGTGTGTGTGTGTGTCCGGCCGCAGTGTTTTCAGCTGAGCGCCCGACTATAGTCGCCGTCGGCATAATATTTCCGTCATAAGGAGCGGTCCGGGTGGTAATTAGTCGAAACGCAGTCGATGAATTATCCTCGTTGAATTAATCCTACGACCGCTAACGGCCTTCCCGAGAGCAATTCGGCTAGTGGTTTATGGAGTTGGCATTGCGTCGAAAGCAAAGAGGAGGGCGAACGAGAAAAAAAAGAGAAGCCGCCGGGAGATGCAGCGCTAGTTTTGCTTCACCTTAAAAGCCATTCGGGCAATAACTGTCTAATGGCACTGGGGGATATATTTTCTTTTCGGGCTGCGTGCCGAGAGTCTCTATATAAAAGTGATTTACGTCTGTAGAAGGGGGGAGGGGAGGACCGTCGAATTTCGTAACTTGGTTGCTCGTCCTTATTGTTGCTGCAGTTGTCGTCTTTTTAACAGCCAATAGCCCAGTCAAATTGCCAAATTAGATTGCCGTTTATTTCTTTTATTACGAAAACAACAACAACAAAATAGATAACCCCCGAGCTTTTTCAACGATTGTTTTTTCCACGGCACTATGCACGAGGTTTATTAGAAACGCGTAAGTAATGGCGCGCTTTTTTTTTTTTTGTTTAACGAGACCGCCGGATGATTAAGGAGAGAAACGCAAGTCCAAGCACGAGATTGCAAAAGCGCATATAGAGGCAGAGAGAGAACGCGTCTCTGGTATCGAGAAAGCTTGAGGAAGTGGGGAGGGGAAGGAGAGGCTTATCGCGACGACCAGCGCTTTGGCAAAGTCGGAGTTCTGGTCCGTTTGATGGCGTCGATTTATCGAAAGAGAGAGAGAGGCCGCTGGCTGCAAATTGAAAATCAGCCAATTCCAGCTAACGAATAAACGAAAGGCCCAGCTCGAATATTCGAGGGTAGTAGTTCTTCGTAAACGAACGAGAGAGGAGTTATTATTGCTCCACGTCTCTCTCCTCCTCTTTCTCTCTCTGGTGTTATAAGCGTTTTAATAGGATATATCAAGCCTGCCGCTCGGTTTCGCCGAAGATATACGGTATTTATATTTAACGAAATTTATCGATCTAACCGTCGGCGCTTTTGATGATGCAGACTTTATTCCTTGTCGTCGTCGTCGCCGCCGTATACTTCGTATACACTCTCTCACATACGCGCAAGCGCGCAAGCTGAGTCGTTCGCTCTGCTTTATTACACTGGCATCCTCCAGTTTCACCGATTTCTTCGCTCTAAATTATTAACAACCGCGCGGCCGTTATTCAGCGGCAGACATTCCACGGAATGCAACACTAGCGCTCCCAAGCTTGCGGATGATTCAATGAAGCGAGAAATAAAGGGGGGGGGGAAATGGCAGAAACGAAGCGCCGCGCGACGATTAATTAGCTCAGTTCATGGTGGCGAGGCTAAAAATACGAATTCCAAGGGTTAAAAATAGCCCGCGAGCATATGGCGCGGGGCGCGATTATAATTGGGCCGGCCTTAGCTCATCGCGCGCGCGCGCGAGCGCGAACTCAATTGAACGATGGAATCAGCTTTGACACACACGCTCTTAGCGCGCGGCTTTGCAACGCGCCGTGTGTGCTTTATTGCTTTGAGCAATGCGAGAGAGAGAGCGCAGCTGCGAGAAATATACCCCCGTCGGGTCCCAATGTGCGTGTCTGGCTTCTTGAAGATTCGGTTGTTTCAACGTAACTCGCTGGGTCGAAGAGGGTAATGTACACTAGTCTGGATGTATAGGAGACATTCGTGTGTGCGTTAGCTGCGAGTGCGTTTTAAACGACGGCTAATTTTCGGAAATAGGCCCGGGAAAGCGCGCGCTCGAACGGAGATAAATTGATAACGAGTGTGCCATTAGCATTAATGGACATACGCATGGCGAATTAATGATCGCTCCTCTCTCGCGCGCGGGCAAATCGAATTAATGTAATAAACCGGATTCGATGGCAAATGTCAAATTTCGAAAATTGAGTTAATTTGCGCGATTTATTGGTAGTCGATCGCACGGGGGGAGAGAGAGCACGTGTGCGCGACGTCGTTACAAGCTTACGCTTGGCTAATAGCCATTGCGATTATTATCATTGACGTAATTGTTGAGAGAGAAAGAGGAACACGCTCGAAAGCGCAAGCTGTTTTTTGCACGTTGTCCGGGGGGTACTTCCGAGTATTTCGTCCCCACCCTCATGTTTATCCGCAAAAATAAGGCAGATTGACGAGCTCAACGAGAAAGAAAGGCAGATGCAATAAAAATAGGAGCTACGGGGGAGGGACAGGAGGGATGACACGCAGGCGGGAGTATTGGGAGAGATGTGTCCCGTCGGCAATAAACAAAATAATAAAAGAATTAGCGGGAGCCCCGAATGACGCAGCTGCAGTTGAGAGCCAGAGATGAGAGAGAGGGAGGGAGATAAATCCGATCTGCTCGTTTCATCAACGAAAACAACTTGCCAATCGCTTTATTCTTCTTCTCAGCTCGCTCTCGCTCTCTTTCTCTATCTCTCGCCCTACGGAGCTCTTCCTTCTTTACCACCTCCACCTTCTTCTTCGTCGGTCTGCTTCCCCTCTTGCCACTGCGGCTGCTGCTGTTGCTGGCGGCCCGATGTATCTTCACTTCTGACATCGAGTCTCCCACTATGAAATTCAATCTGTTTTGTTCGAGCGGCCCGAGAAGTTCAAAAACAGATTCGAGGGAAAGAGAGAGAGAGAGCCCGTTAATCCGAGGTGAAATTGAATACGTAGTTTGTCATGCGCGCGCGAGAGAGAGCTGCTGCTGCTGCATTCTCTCCAGGCCGCCTCCTCCAAAAACCTCTCTATGCGTTTTCGCGCGCATACAACCCGCTAACGCCCGTTACAACTACTAATATTCGAAAGCTTATCGGGTACTCTATACGGTGCCGTAAACAATGAGAGCGAACAACGTTATAGGCGCGCGAGCGCCTTTTTTTTCATCCGCCGTCCGAATAGCGCGAAGCAATGAGCCATCGCCTGCCGACGATATTTATTTATAAAGCCGTCCACTCCTCCGTCCTCCCCCTCCCTGGTTTCTATACGACTCGGCAGACAATGGGCTGTGCGTGAGCCACGTGGCTCTCTCCTTCTCTCTCTTCAGGCGCCCTCTAGTCGTCGTTGTCTGCGTTATCGGCATAAATATTTACGTTTTCGGCTCTGCGCATGGAAAATTCAAATTTACCATTGTTACGAATCGGCCCGAGGATTACGAGCTGTACGACAAGCTAAGCGCCCAAGAAAAAGACCGACTCCGTTCTTTATGTCTTTCTCTCCCCCCATCCGTTCTTCTGTCTCACTCGGTGTATAATTTCCTCTCTGGAAAATTTTGTTTCGCGCGATTATATCGATAGCGCTCAAGAACTCAACGACTCGCGTGAAACTCTCGTGCGCCCGTGGTTAAATAACATTATCGATAACACATAGAGAGAGAGAGAGAGAGAGAGAGAGAGAGAGAGAGAGAGAGAGAAGCTGAGCGACCTTCACGGAACGTCGCGGTAAAGCCGACCATCGAGCGGTGTATTGTACGAAAATACACCGCTGCTGCTGCTCTAGTACCCTTCGCTCTCCTGTAACCCAGTCACGCATATGCCTACGTATATATATATCTCCATGAAGAAAAAAAAGGGAAAGAAGAAGCCCGCGCGGATGATTCATTAAAATCCAAGCGCGGAACTGTCCGCGAAACTCTCTCTCGCGCATAGCGTGCAAGCGTTATAGCGCGCACACCAAATTCGGCGAGTCTAGGTCTCGGCCGGGTCTCGGTAGCGACCTCACCTCGGCCCTCCTGCCTCCGTTTCAAAACTGCGCAGCGATGTAACCCAGCGATTCAGGGCCGCTCGATCGATCCCCCTCCCGCGCACACGCAGACACATTAACCCACGGACGAGCACACCGACACAGACAGACACATACGCTTCATTCTAGCCTTCCCCTCCTCCTCCTCCTCCCTTTGCCAGAGGGGCGCGCGCGCGCGCAGTCTCTTGCCCTTACGTGCAGCCCTCCGTATAGTCACTCTCTCTCACCGGGTCTATATCTTATTGCGCGCGCGCACTGTACCTTTTGCGTCGTGGATGTGCCTACACGCGCGGAAAGTCTCTCTCGAAGGCCGCCAGAGAAAAGTTCGACGGAGATTAGGCTATTGTGTGTGCTCTCTCTCTTTCCCGCCTACGGAGCCTCATCAGCTCGTTTTACGTATGCCCGACGCGTGGAAAGTTACGCGCTTAACAAGTCCTGCCTCTCTATTTATTTTAATTTTCTTCTTCTTTTATTTTTTCTCGGAACTTATTGTAATTTATTTTTACGCCCAGCATGTTTGTTTTTGATTCTCGGAGAGAGGAAAAAAAGGGGGGAAATTATTGTCGTTCGCGGATTGTTGGAATGTTGAAAGACGTAGCTTTAGGCGAACTTGTTGTTTCTAAGCGTTTTTCGTTAATTACGCTTTCGGTGGCGCGATTTGACGGCTGAACCCGTAATTAGTCTATTTATAATCTTTCAATGTTTGACATGTCGGAGAAAAACGTTGATTTTGAGCTCGGCTAGATTTCGAAATCGATAATGAACACATTAACCTGCGAATTCCTTATTGTACGCGTGGAAACTAATCCGCGCGCGTTTCGTTACAAAGGTCTACTCATGAAAATTTAGTCGCGTTATTAATTATATCATTACTTCGCCCCGTGTAAACGTCAATATTCGTAAAATTTCGACTAATTAATAAACGAACAAAAAAAGGGGGAGGAGAAAGAAAAACAGTAAAGAGAAAAATAGAAAAAAAATACACATAAATTCTATCATATTACACGTATAACGTTATAATTTGCCAGCCGGTGCTTGCGTCACCAGAACCTTGCTATCATTAATTAAAGTCAGAGCTCGAGTTCTCCAAAACAAAGTATAAGAGAGGCAATATTCGTGTCTGGAAATAAAAGGCACACTGGCTCCGATATCGAATGTAAAATAAATAGCACCTCATTACGTACACACAGACACGGACAGGCGCAGAGAGAGAGAGACGCACACCTGTATCCGCGCGTTTTCAAACAAGCCGCACCTCCAATTCGAGTGGTATATAAAAGCCAGCCAAAATCATAATGATTACCGTACATGAGATATAACCAAGTCCCGTTCTCTCTCTTTTTTTTCTCTCGCGGCCACGCGATCACTATAATCATCGCTAAAGGCGATAGGCCGAAAAAAGTGAGAAAAAATAAGAGACATCTTCCGTGTGCACTTGTCGAATAGTCGGAAGGACACAAGCCGTGAGCTGCGGAGAAGACGGAAGGTAGTCGATCCCGGGCAATAAAATTTCTACAGCTATGTGTATATAGATATGCTTGCACCTGTAGCAGCACGTGACTCAGAGCCGAAAATAAGCGTTTCATATTTTGTTTACCGAGAACGTCCAAACGGTGGCCGCCGCGACCCCACCGCGCTCGCGCGTGTATGCCGCTGACGTGGGCGCCCAGGCCTCTTCCGTCCTCGAGGAGCTCCCTCCCCCCTCATTCCACTACTGCCTCCCTTTTCCATTTACGGCGAGCAGCGACGGTTTTCCCTCTTCCGGCCTCTTCTACGCTCCCCCTCCTCTGCCCCCCGTGCCGGCCCCTTCCACGCCAGCTACTCCTCAAACTCCGCTTTTTTTTTCCGGTAAAATGAGCTCTCCGGGTAATCCAAGGAGAATCGACTCGCGAGACTGGGAGGGGGGGAGCATTTCTTCCGGGTTTTTCCAGACTTCTCCACGACCACTCTTTCTCCCTTTATTTTTCTCTGCATTTATCGAAGGGGAGGAAGGACGATTGTTCCGGAGTCAAGGGTAGGAATGAAGAGAGGGAGGCGGGTACGGGGGGGGGAGGGGAGGGTATTGCGTGATCGATATTTAATTATGCAAGGAACTAAGCGCGCCGTGCTCTCGTCCTCTTCTTTTTGTATGGTAAACGCAGTCGTACATAAATTTGAAGCGGACTGGTAATGGCGGCCGATCGGCTGCGGTTTCTTAATAGATTTCGCGTTGGCAAGGGAAAATTGACGCTGCTTACTTCTATAGGCGCGTTTCCACATCGATTTTCGGTACACAAATTATCTCTGGAAAAGAGAGAAAAAAAGAAAAATGTATTCTAACACCCTGCGTGCGCACGTGGGGACGAACCGAACCAGCGATAGTTTTCTTCTCGGCAAACACAGATAACGCAGATCCATACAGGAAGTGTCTCTCGTCGCGCGTGTGCAGCCTCCACGATGGATCCGAGACAACATCGAAAACTCATCGCGTAAACAAGTCCGAGCTGTGTGTTGGTCCAGGGTGTGATGAGGGGGAAAAGAAGTAAAAGAAAAACAAGGAGAAACAGGTCGGTAATCGTCCTCCGACTCATTCTCCTCGCATTAACGATCAGCAGCAGCGGGCAGTAAGACCACAGCAGCACACTAGCACTAGCACAAGAGAGAGCGCGCGCGGGGCAGTAGTATATACGGCGTGGGTTCTCCCGCGGCCGAAAAACCCAGACCACGCACTATCTATTTTTCACTCGGCCAAAAGGGTCCACGTGGCCTTGAGGCAACAATCTTTCTCTCTCTCTCTCGCTCGCTCACGCGGCATAAACAAAAGCCGGATGAAAGAGAGCTCTGCTCTGGCTCGTGTGCGCGTGCGAGAGAACGTTGACCCCTGAGGTCGTTCTCTCTTGCTCTGTGTTTTGCCGGCGATCTGAAAAATGGAGTCTTAGTGGGCTCCGGGAGGGGGCTTGAGCAAGAAAGGAAAGACGCAGAAGCTTGGCCCCTTCCGAGAGTGAGAGAGCTAGATGGATCGTTTTTATCGAGCATCTCGTGCCATTTACCTCTCGGCGGCATTCGAAAAATTGCAGATTCATTGAGAAGAAGCCTAGGCCCCCCTCTACCACACTACCTCTATATATGCCACTTGCTCCGCGCTGGGATTAGACGCGTGCGCGTGCGCGACCTTCCCGGCTGATTATTAACGAGTCCGCGCGGCGCTTTATGTGTTTTCCCAAATTACTCATATGCCCGACTTTGTTCTATTCTACGACTGTCACCATATTAAATGGTCGTTGGACTGTTATTCTGATTTTCAGTATATCAAAAGGTTCAAGTTACGTCGCGAGGTGAATACGAATGGGGATAGTAAACTCTGCGCTATGACGATACAACACAGTCCCCAGTGCGGTAGAAAAATTTCGCAAATCCCAGATGATTCGTATAAAACTCGTCTACTTTGGTGCAGCTAGAGCCTATGGAAGAGGAAACAAGGGAGTCGAGTGCGCGACAAACACAAATGACGTCAATTAAAAGATTTCGACGCAGCGTTCCATTTACCGTCAATCAGGCCCGCCCGTGAAAGACCCATTTTCTTCGGCTACTAGTTGTTTCTCTCTCTTTTTTATTTTTTTTTCTTTATCTCTTACTCTACCGATCCTCTGTGTCTGTGTGTGTATGCGCACACTCGTCCGGGGGATTCCCCATCGCTTCGCAGCCGAGAGGCGCGTTCTCGTTCCCGCGCGCGCGTATAACGGCCTCGATTTTTCACGGCCCAATGTGCACTTGAGTGTTCGTCGCTGCTGCACTCCGTTATTCCCTCTCTCCTGTGACTCTAGCAACGAAAGAGAAAAAAAAATATATATTCCAGCTTTTCTTCTATCTTTCTTATTTCCGTTGACAAAGATCCCTCGTATCCGAACAAAATATCAAGCGACAATTCGAACGAATCGGAGAGGGAGTAAGATCAAGGACGATAGAAAACGGAAATTCCATCGTCGACACTCGCTCTCTTTCTCTCTTTCTCTTATGGTAGCACTCGCGAGAATCCAGATGCGTAGGTCTAAAAAAAGCCTGGCAATCATCATTAAAAACTAAAATAAGCCAGCAGCAGCGCACACACACACACACGTACGCGATCAGGGTAAAAGAAGTTCGCCTTGGGCGGACTCTCTCGCGACGAGCTGGGGGAGAGAGAGGGGGAGCAAGTGCGCGACGAAGCTCGCCGCGAGTTAACTGGGAGCTTTACAGCGAGTGATCTTTCACGTGCGTCTGTGTACGCCGGCGCGCGGGCGTGTGTGTGTGAGTGGCTGAATCGTATATAAACGCGCATTCCGGGATATTCGTCTTTATAGTCACTGACCTCGCGCGAGTTCAGTGCCTCGAGCGAAATTTCGCCGTGGTCCCCGTGCTCGCGTGGGAAAACATTCGGTAACAAACGTTGTGACGCGCTGCTTCGCATTTAGCTTTTTTTATTATTTTTTCTAATTGGCTTTTGTTGCTCGCCCCCCGGCTTTTCAGAGCGCGTGCATGTGCCTCGTTACCCGTAACGCCCGGTAACAAAATACCTTGACGAATTAAAAATGGACGGGTGTGGGTAGACAAAGAAAGGGAAAGGGAGGTGATGGATGGAAGGGAGGGCCAGGGGAGACCTCTACCGACGAGCAAAGGAAAAGTGAGCGAGGTGTTAATTAGCTGGATTATAGAGGCGCCTCCTTCTTTCTCTCGTGCACTCGTAAATTTAATGAGCGACAAATAGCTCCGATGCCCGAAAATGTTGCGTCCTCGTCGCGTGGGGCACCTGTGCTTTCCTACAAGTATTTCGGATGTAATGTGTAAGCCGTGCTTTTGAAAGATCGCTCGAACAATGGAATTTCGTAATTAATTTTTTTTTTTTTTCAAATAAATTTCCGGTATTTTAAACATTTTTGCGTAACGAGATCGAGCACTTAGGCTTACAATAATGCATCAGTTATTCTAATGTAGATATAAAATGTACACAATTTATTGTCACGCCAATTCAAAATTGATTTTCCACGACTCTCCCAGCGTCAGCGGCGTGCTTGCATAACATTAAGCAATAACTCATACCAACACAGGCACCTGTTCGCCATCCACTTGTACAAGGTGTTAAAACGAGTCAATCAATAGCGTCAAGGGAAAATTTGAAAATATAACCAACAAATAAACTATAATTGCGCTTGCACATCGGAAGGTAGATCGGAATTTCAAGATTTCCGTATTGCCCCGGCTCTCTCGCTCTTTTTACCAAGCTCCGAAAAGTCGTTTTTCGTTCTCATGAATGAAGATAATTCTCGTTATCGCGCGTCAACAAAAATAAAAAGCCGAGAGAGAGGGAGAGTGGGGGAGATAGAGAAAAACATAAGCTTATTTACGCACACACGTATACGCATCAGGGCTTCGGAGGGAACAAAAAAAAACATTTCTTTCGCATGAGAAACTCTGTATTGATAATTGCCCGCGAGGAGTCTCCGTGTATAGGTAGATAAAGTTATTGAAAGGAGGGAGGCAGCGGGAGAGAGAGAAAGGAAAAAAAACGAGGCAATCGAGCGGTCGTACATGCCGGGCGCTCATATACGCGTATACAAGCGCGTGTGCGTGAGAGAGGAAGATTAGAGAGGCAAACACATTCCGGGACAAACATCCTCTCCGGAACGCCCAAATTCCTTCGAATTGTGAAACGCGCGCGGCGTACACACAAGCGCCTGCAGGCTCTTTTAATTTTTTGACACTCGGCTTCTAATTCGGCGTTTAATACCTCGTGTATCGCAGCTACACGCGGGGAGGATGAAAAAGTGACAGGGACGCGCGTAGTTGATATGTTGAAAATTGACTGCTTTGTCTCCCCTTCCCCGTGCTGCTTCTTCTTCATCTCGTTTCTCCCTTCTCCTTCTTCATTTTTTTTTATGTTTGTCATTAAAGCGAATGAGTATTTCTTTTCCCGAGATTAATATCTCTACGAGCGCTGGAATATCTTCGTATGGCGTAACCACGTACGCGCGCGCGGGCTTGGTGTAAATAAATACGTTCCATAACACAGGCTCACCATACCAGCAGCGCCGCAGCGCGAGATATAGAGAGAAAAATGAAGATAATTCAATTCCTAATGGTTTCTACATTAACGCGCTTTTTCAACGCTCCCCACCCTCTCCCTCTCTAAATGATTAACAAATTAGTTCCTCCAGTTACTACGTACACACTCGGCATAAGAGTTTAAAGAATGCAAAACAAGCAGTGGCGATTAAAGGGGAGGGGAGCAGGAGAAAATATAAATAACTAACTAGTGAAAACTTCTAAACGCCGAGTACTTATCTTCTCCTTAACCATCTCCCTCCCTGTCTCGTTTCTTTCACGTTATTGGAAAAACAATTGCGTAATCGCGCGGCGTGTACTTGCGCAGCAACGAGACTCTCGTAGCCAGCCGTTCGTAAACATATTCGTAAAGTAGCGAGACACGCGACGCGAGAGAGAGAGCCATTCACAATGTTCGCTGAATATAAGCGAAAAGCTCTTATTCTCCCCTCGTCGTAAGGAAGCTAGAGAGAGAGAAAAAATAACCATCTCCGGAGCAAATTCGGAGCTTTGATAATAAAGAAAGCGAGCTTCGTCCCCCTTACTTGCTCATTTGAGAAATGGAAGACGGTCTCCTCGGCCCAGCCACCCACCTCTTACCTTTTCATTCAAGAATACCCACGTTCGAAGTTCGGATTCTTGGAAGAGCGAAGTTCAGGAGAGAGAATGGCTTTTGCATGCCTTCTCAACTTCGAATTGCCAGATAGCTCGCATTATTGTAAGCAAAACGGGAAGGAGATGCTCTTCTTCTTTTTTTTTTCATCAAGCAAACATTCCGATGGGAGAATGAATCGCGTATTATTGGACCCCGGCGCATTTTCTAACTGCTAAAGTGCGCGCACTTTCCGTATATTAGCCCCTCCCCCCCCATCTTCGCCGCGGCTTCACTGTATAAGATTGCTTGTTTATTGTCTGCCTTATTACCGCAATTGGGCACCATTAGCCGCGCACATAAACGCACTCGACAGCCGAGAAGTCCTTCTTCCTCTTCTTCTTCGTTTTACCTTCTCATCGGTAAATCGACAAAGGGGTTCTTGAAACTATGGTCCTTTGATCTTTTCTTTTTTATTTGTGACTGCCTTTTTGTCTATTTGTGTCTTTTTTTTATTATTATTAGTTCCCTAGAACTGACCGATGGTATTTTGGAACCAGCGTTGGAATTTTCAAGTTCGACTTCTTTTTTCACGTCGTAAAGTTGTCTCGGAGGAGGGCAAAAGGAACAGGTAGGTAGACGAAGTTCGAGGCGCATCGATGCAGGCGCCTGTCATTTTGCTCGGCTAAACTTCGTTCGGGATTAGCCCCTTTTAACTTGACGGCAATTTAC
Organism: Anagyrus pseudococci; assembly: GCA_030522585.1. NCBI lineage: Eukaryota > Metazoa > Arthropoda > Insecta > Hymenoptera > Encyrtidae > Anagyrus > Anagyrus pseudococci. The sequence goes on from JAPYYQ010001844.1 coordinate 18,568, forward strand.
GAGGCAATTCCGGTGAAGCTATGCTTTTAAATTTTTCTCCGCTTTATATCTGTTACCTGTTGTAATTACTTTATTCTTCCGACACCCTACTACCCGTCGTCTCGATGTACGCAAAATGCACAATATGGTTGCGAGTATAGTTTGGTGCAAACGGCGACGCGATTGCGGGATATTAATTCGCAAAGTGGAAAAATGTTCAAAACATCAGTCAGGCGTGTCTTGCTGCAAAACGATCTTAATCAATCAATTCTTCCTTCGTTTTTCTTTCCTCGTTTCGCAATGCTAAATCAACGGGGAAAACACAGTGTACAAAAGAGGTGAGGTTGCGCAAAAATTGCAGTCGCGAGAGAGAGAGAGCAGTGACTCGCTAAAATAATAAGCACTCGCTGACTTCGTAATAATCAATCGCTAAATCCCCTCGCCTCCCACCCCCATCCACTTCAACGGCACTCGGGTGTTACGAACGATTAAGCGGCCGTCACACTTCGGTGACATTAAACACGAGCGGAATGTCTGTCCTTAACGGTTAACTTATTTTTAAAAAAAAAACTTCCTTCGATCAGTTTTTGTTGTTGTTCGAGGAATCTGAAAAATCAATTCCAATTGGATAACGTTGAGCGTTCTGGTATGCTTGTAAACATTTGTGGATGCAAAAATAGCCATTTCGCAGGCTATGGCTATAAAAATATTTAATATCCCAAAAAAAAGGAGCCGTAAAAAAATATGATGTAGGTCAGTACCGTCTAGACTAGTTCAACCATTTCCGTAGGAGAAGAGGAGCGAGGGAGAGAGAGAGAGAGTTAATCAGAGAAGATCTATCTGCTAAAGCCAACAGCAATCCACGTGGACGTAAACTTAGTATCGAGCCGATACGTACTTAACGGCCGAGGAGGAGCTGAGGGGCGTCAACCGGATTAGGCAGTGCAGCTCCTCCTCCTCCTCCTCCTCCTTCTCCCCTTCGGCATGTGTTAGGCTCGAAGAGTTGTTTTCATCCACTGCGGTGACGACGACTACCTCGCAAACTGAACCCCCCCCCCTTCTCATTCTCCGCTCCTTTACGCTCTCGCGCCCGAGAGAGCTCTTATTAAGCCCGCGTGCGCATCTTTGAAAATAACGATCACTTTTACGGCGCCGTAAATCGCTTTATCCGTCGAGGCCACTGCTTCTACTCCCCGCCTTATCCCTCCCTCTCTCTCTCTCTTTCTCTCTCTTGTATAAAGGCTCAAAGCCGACAGGGAGTGCGCCGCGGGCTTGTCCGACCGGAAAGAGATGCGTCTCTCGCGTTATGTTGCCTGCGGATGGTGAATAAAAATTGTGAGGTGTTTGTATGGGAACCGGACTATGCGCGCCGATCTCCGTACGTTGTTGTTGTTGCGCGTTGGATATGGTTTTCGAGGCATTGAAAGAGAACACGGGGATGTGTATACTTTGAAAGAGAAGCGCGCCTACCCTCTGTACAGCTATACGAAATGTTTTTTTTTCTCCTTTGGATATGTATTAAAGGGACTTGTTTTTCAAAGAATACACTTTGTTGAACAATAAAAATTTAAATTAAGACCACCGAAATTGAGATGGACAAAAATAACTCACCTCCCCTCGCGTTTAGTAAACGTTGATCAAACGTTACGAAATTCTCGCTAAGCGCGCGCTAAGGGCTATTTTTATCAGAAGCGTCTCGGCAACGAAACTAGACGATTACACATCATCGAACCCTGCACAAACAATGATGACTCACCTTTGCTACTTTCAAAACAAACCTGTGTACATCAATCTGTCGCGCACCAGTGTATTACATATCGGCATTCCCCCCCCCCCTCTCCACCCCGTTAGATTATGCGGTCTAGTCGAATAGGTGTATCAGGTTGCGAGTCTCGAAGACCCTCTCGTGCGTTTTAGTCTCGAACGCCCCCGAAAAATCGAGTCACATGTCCGAGACCCCACAGCCCACCAATGACCGCAAATTGTTTGCCCAGAATTTTTTCCTTCGCCCGCTCGATTAAGCTCGTTTAATCATTGACACGTCGACGGACCACGTGGATTAGATGAAAATTTTTAATAAAAAGATTTGTTTTTTAAATCGAGTTAAAACTACAATGCTACAATTTTGTAGTTTCTCGCTTTTAGTGCGAGAAGAAATCTGGGGCGATAAAAAGTTCAATTTGCAGAACTAAATAAAGTTAAGTCGAAAATAACGTTTGTTTGAGAATGAAAATTAAAGCGAAACCAGAGAAGGATGATATAGTCACGCTGACAAGCTGTTCGCAGTAACTTAACTTCAAGGCTGCCACCTTTGTTACGATGGTTTCTTATTTTTCTAGCTCAACCGCGCCGTCATTTTTCACCAACTTTTCTCCGAACGCTTTATTTTTTCCTCTCTTTTTACTTAAAAAAAAAATTATTTACGATTGACAAAGTGTCCCAGATAACCTTTTTTTTGCATAAACACTAGACGATCCACGTGCCGGTTGCAATAATTTACAAACAAACAAACAATTTTGCAAAAGAGAAACATGAGGAAACCATCAAGCAGTGAACAACAAAAATAACAAAAGCAAATGCGAAACCCTATCCGTTGGCCCTACACAGCAGCTTCGTAAACTATGGTAGAGTTGGAGAATCGCGTGGAGGTCGGGCCTCGGCGGAATTATCCACGCTTCGTCGGTCGAGTTTGCATACATATAGGCAGAGGAAGAGAAAGAGAGAGAGAGAGAAAGAGGCCAACAAGCCTCAAGAAGCACTCATTAAGTGCAGAGCGTTTGGTGCATCAATTTTTATCCCCCCCCCCCCACTCGTCCGGCGTCTTACGCTCTTGTTTTCCCTTGAACTCGCGCTTCAACTCTAAGCCAACAAGCATAAGCCGCGATTAAAACTGTCTTTGTACGTGCGACTCGTCACGTAGACCCAGGGGGTAGGGAGGCAGCAGAGACGAGGGCCGAGGAGGCAGGGAGAGAAAGCTCTCCCAAGGGAGAGAGAGAGAGAGTCCCCGCTGCTATAACCTCGGCCGTATAGCTCTCTCGGTAAAAGTATCTCCGGGGCCGAAAGTTAATTGTCCCGGAATTTTGAACGGCGCGCCGGCAGCCTGATTTATGACGCGAGCGCGACACTGCCGGCGACGACCGACGCCACCCATGCGAAACCCTCGGCCGGTGGACAGTCTCTCTCTCTCCCTCACCCAACAGAGCTGATCTTCTTCTTCTTCCCTGCGCCACTGGCATTATTCTCTTGAATAGTATGGGATGTACATGCACTGATTTTTTTTCTCTTCTTTTTACGCAAGTTTATTTTTCATTGGGCCTCTCGAGAGAAAAGTTTTGGGAATCGGGTGGAAAAAGCTGGGTGTGAGCGTGTATCTCAGGCGCGAACGCTGCTTTGAATTCTTAAAGTTCTAACGAGTTTGTTGCGCGGCGCGATATCAACACATACACACACACCGGCACGTTTCGCTTTTGTAGCCAGCTTTTGGGAAACCATTTGGCAGGGCGTTCGCACGAAATTGAATAACCGGTTGATCCGAAGGCAAAAAAACAACGTCGCTCCAGTCGGTGTGTGTATGTATCTATACATGTCTGTGTGTGTGCCTGTGTTTTTTTTCTCTCCTTCCTTCACCTTACATAAGTGATATTTCATTGTCCTGTTTAGGCGAGAGTATGTTTTACGATGGCACACGCGCGTCACCGATTCTTACATTAGCTCAATTCAAATGTGTACACATACGCGCAACACACGCGTACGCAAATTAAACATTTTTTTAATAAATCCGATATGTCAAGGCGCGCAATTATTATACGCACAGACCCGCTCGTAGTCGAAAAAAAAGAGAGAGAAAAACACGAGCTATCGCGCATTATCGGGAAGGAGGGGGGGTCTAACGTCGTTCGTCAATCGGAAATTCCTGAAAATCGTCGTTGATCTTACGCAAACGCGCCTCGGCGGTGTTTATTAAATTCAAAAGACAGAGCGCGCGGAGAACAAGAGTTCGCGCGCGCGGCGGCTTGGCAAGCGAGAGCCTCTCTGTGCCAAGATAGAGAGAGCGAGCTGGTGGTGGTACAAGAGGGAGGGAATCGGCGGAACTATCGCCGGGAGGAAAGAAGGGAAAAGACGAGGCGCGCGCTGGTTACCGCAGCGGCACGCGTGCTCCACGCGCTCTTCTCGAGGCTAATTAGATGATCGAGGATGACGTGCGCTTGGCCTCAGCTGTATTGTGTTTCACGCGCTGCTCCTTCCTCGTGTATTTATCATTCCGCGGCAGCGCTAATTCGTTACTCTAACCAAGTGTACTCCCTCTCTCTCTCTCGGTTTCTCTTCATCCCCTCTATCTCTCTCTCTCTCTCTCTCTCTCTCTCTCTCTCTCTCTCTCTTTATACTCGACTCGAGGAGAAGACTGCGCCTTTCGCATCTCCCTCTTTCTCTCGCCTGCAGTCGCTTCTTCTTCTTCCTCTTCGTTCTCGACCCTTTTTTGTTACTCACTCACTTCGCGACTTTGTTTTCGAGTGCGCCGTATTACGGATAGCGCCTTGTTCTCACGCGCGTTTATTTCTTCTTCAATTTATTTGTTTATTTAATTGCTTCATACGCACTTTTGTATCTAAGAAATAGATCGACAAAGTCATCAATTCGCTTGGACAAACGAATATAATCTCGGCTGATAAATGTTTTGCGCGGGCTTGTTACGGATGCTTAACGAGCGTAGGAAAATCTACACCGAGGAGAAAGATAACGGATCGATAAACAAAAGCCTCGGCTTCAACCCCTTCACCCCGCCCCCCCCCCCAACTCCTACCGGTTCGTACCGAAAACAAACATTCGGGGCTACAAGTGCAAATTAAGCCAATTACACTTTGTCGCCGTCACCGAACCTTTTTCTTTCTCCCCACTCTGCCCATCCCTCTCCTCATCGGGCTCCGTCTTGTTCCTTCGCCTCCCCGTTTTATCACGCAAAACGATATACAGCTAATAAGCAACAGCTCTCTCTTTCTCTCTCTCTCCGTTGCGCTTTAATGCTCGTCGTCGCCGGCGTCCTCCGCCTCCTCTTTTGAAGGAGCGGATCCCTTTGATCTGGAAAACTTAAATTGCTTTCCCAAGCTAGTTGCGAGCTCTCCTCCCTCGGCTCTCCCTCGACGTCGTCGGAGCGCAGGCGCGCAATATCTTCTCTCCCCCTTCTCCTGCTCCGTAACCCCAGCTCCTCTTCTACTGTAACCTTCGGCCGCGCGGCGAGACTTCGGACCGAGAAGAAATGTGCAATAGCGAATTATAATAATTACGCGCGAATGCAAGCGCGACGAGGATGCTGCTGCTATCTTCCCCTCGCCTTACTTCTCCACTCTCTACGATATGCTGTCTTCTCTTGCTTACGGTCAACGGCGATTTTCAGCTGTTACGTCCTCATTCCTCCAATGCCGCTAAATACTTTCGCGACTCTCTCTCTCTCTCTCTCACTCTGGAGCGCTGGATGAGAAACTAATTTGAGGTGCCGTTGTTCCCTCGTTCCTTTTTTTTCTTCATACCTTACTCCCTCCCAGCACAACGCTTCAGCGACTCCTTTTTGCACGCTGTTGCTAAACTCGCGAATACTTTCGCGACTGATTTGAGCGATTGTTTGTCAATCTTTTTTCTTTCTTTCTCATTAATGGATATGTATTCATTATAATTATACTGGTAGATGAATAAAGGGGAGTGCGAAATTATAAGCTAAACGTTTTTCACTTGGCAATAAAATCACGAGGTTTATCTGGACTAAAATTTATTTAAATATTCAACGACTAAGGAGGTCGTTTTCACAAGCTCGCGTACTAATCTAGACATTATCGTGTTCATTTATTTTCATAGCTCTAAACATCAAACATATGCTCTTACTGCTTACACAAAAATACACAAACACGGACTCGATGTTCTTTTCTGGAAAAACACGTCTCTCGTAAAGTTCTCCAAGGTTAGGCCGATGCGGGTACTACTCGGCAATTCACTGTAAACTTTGATTTTCCGAGTACACGCTGACAAGCTGCTGATTAAATAAATAAAAGCCGAAACGAAAATTCGTTTTAAAGTTTAATTAGAAACTATTATGTACAAATTGGAACAGGTTTTAAAATATAAATAGACGTTTAAAATGGACTTTATTGCGATACGATAAATCACGTGGAAGCATCGTATTATTCGGTTGACGGGAAAAACTACTTGTTTAGTCCTTGAAAATCACACACGGGCGCGTGGGGAATGTACTTCAAAATGATTTAAGTGACTATTGCCTGTTGTCATACTAATAACTATGCGAAAATAGCCACAAAGGACTCGGTCGTAAAATCATCGGGAAGTCGGCATTGGAAATGACATTATGACGCGCGCGTCGCTGTCGGAAAACAATATGACAAAAATAACAAAAGTGCGCAAAAGCTAATAGAAAATAAATCCAGCAATGATACATTGCCTTTTCCTTTCCGTTTACCTCTAACCTCTCGTATAATACGTTATTATCACTTCTTCTCCGGCAGTTTTCTTTTCCTCGGAACATGTCGTGCATGAGAAAATAAAGCCGGTGAACCGAAATTGATATTCTCCGAATATACCCCGATAAAATGTTTATATGCCCCATACCGTTGAAATTTAAATAGACTCGATTCAGATAAAAGAGAGAAAGGAGGAGGCAAGCAACAGTGTATAAAATGGAAAAAAAGCTTTCGTGAATTTGAAATCGTTAGGACGCAACATGTCGTCGTCGCCAGCGGCGGCAAGTGTTCTCGCCTCGTTTTTAAAACCGCCATAAACTTTGACGAAACGTCGCCAATCTAGAGAGGCCCCGCGCAAGCAAGAGAGTACGTTTTTGTCGAGCGCGACCGCGCAACTGACGCAAGCTTTCATTATGACGTTGCGCGACATCGCTACGGCTAAATAGTTTCTCTCTCTCGCGTGGCGCGAATGGATTTGCCGTATGCACACTCGCAATGCGCTGTAGAGACTGCACGGGCAATCCGTAATGGATTACACCTGGCACAGAGAGGGGGGACATTTGCATTTTTTTGATGAAGAAACTTGAAAAGTTGCAATCGTACACCTCTTCGAATTCCCAGCCGGCGGATATAGGGATTTCATTTTGAGTCGCTGAAATCGGGGGTTTTCGTTGTGTTTCATCGGGCGCCGCATTGTGATCCCTGGTAAACGATCGCGGCGTGGAATAGAATGGAAAAAAAGAAGCCAGCCTCCGCGGGCCATTGATATACGTATCCGTAGAGGGTCACAGGGGAGGGGGTGAAAAATAGGAAGCCGTAATTTAATACATTCACTTTATTTACGTCAATCACGCCGGCTCAGAGAGTTTGATGGATGTATGCAAAGTAAAACCGATCGATAATAAGCAGCGATACCGATCGCGATTGATTGATCCTCACCGCAAGCGGAAAGAGCCTGCAGGTTTCGCGCTCGACGTGTGTCTGCGTCTCTCTCGCTCTGTCCGTGTGCCTGTGTGTATACTCATTAGTCGCCTTTTATAAATGACCGTTTCTTCGAAGAAAGACTCTTTGTATATACTATTGCCGAAGTCAAATATCTATGTGTCGCCTTTTCTTTTCTTTTCTTTTTTTTAACCGTTCGTTTGGGTAAATATTTAACGCTTCCATTGATGCCATTAACGAGGAGGTAGAATCGATTTTGCTCTTTTATTTTTCCGCCGCTGCGTGCGGATACTGCGCAGAATGCCGAGTGTTGGCCAGATGAAAACAATACTTGTTTGCGCGCTAAGCGCGACAAGTGATGCCTGATAATACCAAACAAGCCACTTACGTAATTAATGGCAATTCCGTAGCGCAAAATGCAAACTATCGGAAAAAAGAGTCCGAGAAAATTGGTCATTCAGGTAGTGGCGAGGATCGTAAATCTGTAAAAATCACTTGTCTGCCCCGCAAGAGGCATATCAGCCTCGTCTCAAGGAAAAAAGCCATAAATCTTTTCCTTGTGGGAACAGTAAATTTTGGGGTTACGTATACATGAATACTCGCGGCGACGGTACTGGGCAGTGCGTGTACGGTGTGTCCAAAGGCTGGGGGGGGGGAGAGGGAGGCGATTCAATATTCTAACGGCGTGCCGCATTCCAGTGCTCTCTGCTGCTGCTGGTCGCTGAATTCCCCGGCGCGCAAAAATTGCATTGATCGGAATAACATTGGGGGAAGGCGCGACATTTTTCAACGGCCGATCACGTGCGCTCTACACTCTCCGACTCAAATGTCGGCCGGCAGTCTAGAAAATAAGGAGCCGAGCACCTCCTCCCCTGTAGGAAATTCCAACCATCATATCACCATTTTATTTCGAATAATATACCGAATGGCCATCTTTCCGACCAGTACATCACCAGAAAGCCTGCTAAA
>JAPYYQ010001845.1:0-69431 GCA_030522585.1 Anagyrus pseudococci
TGACGTAGTCAGGTGAATCTCCATAAACACCGTAAAACTCGCCAACGCCTCTTATTACCTATTTTTACATTTATCGATTATTCAAAGATGTTTTAAAATTATATATATATATATATATATATATATACAACGCGATTAAAAATTTTAGTCTTACCATAGCCATCATCGACGAGTAATTAACAATAAAATACGCTAATGTTATTAATATTTTGGTCGTGCGTTTCTGATAAGGCCAAAGTCCAGTCAAAATCAACAGATTTCGATTCAATAAAAAATATCTGTTATTAAATACTTCTTTTGGATTCATAGCAAAAGTCAAAATGTTAAAAAAATATCAGCTTTGCTAAACGAGCAGTGAATAATCTTGCTTAATACTCGTCCTTTGCGCAACTAAATGATTATATTTAAAACCTACGCTTTGACCATTTTTATTTTCTTTTTTGTAAGGTGTATACAAATCAAGAATTTTTTATTTATATTAAATAAAGACATTCTATAGGTAACGTAAACCTCGCTATTTATACGCATAAAAGAACGATAAAATGAATAAAAAAGAAACTGAGGAATCAGAAACGAAGCATAAAAAGACAATGATTTTTTAATAAGTTTTATACTGTTGTACAAAGAGTTGACGCGTTTTTGTAAAGAGAATATTGCATTGCTATTGTCCTTTGTGTATTCTAGTCTAAACAATAACAGTTTTAAAAATAAAGATTCATGGTAAATCATTAGAACAAATTTAACTTTCCTTTTAAAATAAGTTAAATATTTTTCGATTATTCAAACAGTTATTTTTTGTGCGGATCTGCGATAAAAATTGATATTTCAATCTTTTTTTTTCAACATATCTGCGATAATTTATCATTTTCAGGTAAATTAAGAGATAAAAAATTTGCTTGTCTCTGTAAAATAAATTATAAAACATTAAATAAATTTTAGAATGTAAAAACAAAAGTAAAGGAAAATATAAAAACTTATATAAAATCATTTATAACGATATGTTTTATATATAGTTATTAAACTAATTAACCCATTAAGTCCCAAGCCTAGATCAGCAATGGTAGGTCTATGATTCCTGCGGGAAAGTCAGCTGTTTTAAAAAAAAATACCCCTATTTTTTCTTTATTCAAAATTTTCAATTTTGCAATAACTGTTTAAACAAATATAAAAAAGTCAGAAATTGAAAAATCCAATTATGCCAATCGATTTTACGAAAAAAAACAAGAAAATAAAGAATACATTTTCTGATCCGAGGCTTTATTTTGTTACTACAGCCTTATACAGGGTATAAAACTCATCATTATAACACCAACCAGTGTTATTTTAATAATCGTGGTCTAAAGAAACTGTCATTATCGATTTTCATTTTCTTTTACATCGAATTTCTCATCAATTTTCAAAATTTGTGTGTCATCCTGCACAACACAGTTTCCTTCAACAGCGATCGCATGTACATGCGTTAATAATTTTTTATACGCGCATTGAAATTGATAACATGAAGGGTTATTGTTGAACCCACCCATCCGTCTAATACACAAGAAAAAAGTTTCTATGTGGTCTTAGGAAAGCTTATAAGTAAGTATGTAATTCATTAGTTTGTTTTAAAACAAGTAACGAGCAAGGAAGAGAGCCCCTTTTAAACCATTAATGAGTCCCCAAAAACCAATTTTCCTTTGCAAAATCTGAATCTCTTGGCCATTTTAAATGATTTTTAATGACTTAACGTACGAAATGAGAGTAGAAACTTTTTTCTCTAAGGTATCAATGTTATCTTCGGAAATACTATTCTGATATTCACTTTTACCGAATTTCCTTCGTGAATTCAAAATATCAAAGTAATATTTTTGCAATACGTGGCAGTTGCTTGTGCGCCTTAATATGTTTGCTCCAAACATGTTAAGGCATCTGACACTCGCGTACTTAAAATTTGAGCGGCGAGCTTAACTTTCATTTTTTCTTTTTGAAATAAAACATGCCGTTATGCCGTCTCCGAATTTTAGTTCCTGCGTGTAGACCTTCTGATTCTTGCACGTTTACCAATTCTTCGAAAAAATTCCATTGGATTTTCAAATTGTTACTGTCAATTAACGTGTAATCAGATAACGTATTTCGTACAAGTTTCAGCATGTGGCACGGATCTGGAATGACGACAAAGAAAAACGATTTTTCATCGATATTTGTCACATATGCACCAAGTTCAGCTACCATTGATATATTAGTCGATGCTCCGTCAAAAGCCAATGCACGCACATTGCTAATACCACTTTCGTGAAGCGTCAAAAGTAGTTCATTAAGCATGTTAGCCCTAGCGGCGCCGGTAAGACTTTTTAAAAAATAAAAAGCTACTGGCGTTTTGAAATGGCTGTTAAATAAAATATAATAAAATATAATAAAAGTATTATTATATTTTACCATACCAGTTTTCGCTGCATGTGATCAAAGAAGGCACTGCTTGACGTGACAAAGTCTTTTTGATTTTGTCATTGATAACTTTGTAGTTGAAATCTGTAGGTTTAAAATGTCTGCTGCAGACTGTGCTAGATTTTGCTACATTTTTGTTTGTCACAGACAACCATTTATCTCTCAAAATTTCATTTTTAGGGATACTGTTGAAAAAAAACATTATTATATTTATTTTAAATTGTGTTTACATAAACATAACCTATATCGCGAACGAATTCAATTAATTAAACCTACCTGTGAAAAGTAATGTTTACCAATTGGCCTTGACTTAAACCGCATAAACAACAACAAGAAACCATTTTAATGGCATAAAAATACAGTGCAACAAATATAAATTCGCCTACGCATTCTCCAACAACAATCTCTTCTCGAACTCCGCTTTCAAATTCAAGAGCGGCGCGGCAGATTAGACCAATGACCAACCCTGGTCGTCTGCCGTGTGCCGTCAGCTCCCAGTGTCACTAGTAGTCACACACAGTGTATCGTTCAAAGTTAAATTGTTTTCGTACCAAGTTTATATTTTTACGTACGTCTAACCTACAATCAGAGCGAAAAGTGCAATTACGAAATTATTATAAATTAAAAACCGTTACTTTTTCGTAGTAAGTGAAAATGACGGGCTCGGAGGCGATAGCGGCGACGACAAATAGCACAGAAAAGACTGCCAACAATCCACTGGAGCAATTTGTTTTGCTGGCCAAAACTGCCAAAGGTGCCGCGGCTTTAGAACTGATAAAGCAAGCGGTGGAAACTCCAGGAGTTCACGTCTTTGGCGAACTCCTGGACATGCCTAATATCAAAGAATTGGAGGTTGGACCGCACGCAGCCTATTGGAATACGTTGAATCTTTTTGCTTATGGCACTTACAAGCAGTATCTTCAGAATAAAACTCAGCTTCTGGAACTAACCCCAGTGCAGAAGAAGAAACTGCAGCATTTGACGATTGTCACTTTGGCAACAAAGTCCAAATGCATACCGTATTCAGTGCTCTTGGAGGAATTGGATATAAAGAATGTCAGAGATTTAGAGGACTTGATTATTGAGGCTATTTACGCTGACGTCATACATGGAAAGTTGGATCAAAAGAATTCTCAGTTGGAAGTTGATTATGCTGGCTTGGGTCGTGATGTCAGGCCTGGAGAAACTGGTGCTGTTGCCGAAACACTTGCCGAATGGGGAAAGGCTTGTAGTACGATATTAGAGTGTATTGAACAAGAAGTTGTTAGAGCAAACACTGAAAAACAGCGAGCGACTCATCACAAAGATAAAATACAGCAAGATGTTAGTGTTTTGTTAATTAATGTAATCTGAGTAATTTTATTAAACATTAGTGATTAGACACACTTTATGAGAAAGACATGGTTTGTTGTTGAAATTGTTTTTTCAAAATTTTTGCAAAAAGAGGTTGGAAAGTTAATGAAACATAAAGTTTAAAATAATCGTAATTTATGTAATAACATTAACCACATCAAATTTACTGTCCTATTTTTAAAGATATATATATATATTTTTTAATATAAATTTTTTAATACTTTATTTGGATAAGCCTCATATTAAAATCAAAGAATCAAAGTACTATGCAATATATATGTAATTATTTTTAGATTGCAAATATAAAAAAGACCTTTGTTCCTGTTACTGGTGCTGGAGGAATCCAAGAAGTAGATATGACTGCTGGTGGCTCTGGTACAGGAGGCACTGATCGAGAAGCTTTGCCAGTTCCTCCAGATGCAAAGAAAAAGTTACCAAAAGGCAAAACTGTTAGAGGGAGTGGTAAGTTTTGGAAGACCTAAAGTGGACTTCTACCACTCATTGTTTTATTCAATTTAATAAATTTTTATTGACAAGAGGCATAATGCATACAAATTCAAGGCCAAAAATTTATAATTAATTCAGTAAAATTTACAGTTACATCTGTAAGAAATGTTCCAAATTCAAACAATGAAAAGAAATACTTTTTTATAAATAAATATTGCAAAAATTAATAAACATTTTTTGATATTAACATTATTTTTATCAAAATAATTTCTATAATTTTAAAGTTCATTTTGTATAACTTTGAAATAATTGTTAAGCAACATGTCTTGATATGACTTTTACTACTAAATTGATCAAGAACTTTGTCGTGTACCACAATCAGATAAAAGAGGACTCTGCAAGTTAAAGTTTATCTTTATTATTGTACTAAAAAGTAAATACCTATTTAATATTAGTTAATGTAATCTTTTTATTATGTTAACAATTTAATAAAACAAGTTTTGTAAATGTAACTAGCTAATAATTTAAATATTTTTTAAGATAATGTTAAGTGGTTTAAAATTTGAAAAATTGTAAGATTACAAATTAAGATTTTTATAAGTGATTGTAAAAAATAAAATAACTGTAGTACTACACAAGAAAAATTTTATTGTGTAAATAATTATAACATGCATAGATCATCAGTATTGTAATAAATTATTTCTTCTTGTACAAATCTTTCCTAATCATTAAATCTTAAAATTTTTAATTTATTTTTTATTATATTGAAAATTAGTTGGACCTCTTAACTCTTAATAACTCTCAATAATAACTTTTTAGTAACTCTTTACAAGTAGAGAGCTGTAAAGCATCTGTGCCTTCTAAATTTTCTAATCTTTATTAACTTTTTTAAATTATTTTAGTATTTATTGATTTATGTTTTAATTTTTTTTTTAATTTCGTAAACTGAAGTTAATGAAAAAAGGATGCGAGAGTGAAGGTGGTGAATGGTTTAAAACAATGCCTGTCTCAAATTGAAGATTCTTTGATGATGCCATTCTCTTACATTGATCACGAATCAATCATTATTTCTGGATTCTGAAGATGTTATTCAAGCAGAAAGCTGAAAGTTACAGAAATACAAATCAAACAGTTATACTTACAAATTTTATACTCTTTTGAAAATGTGATAATATATTGTATAAAAAATCTTGTTCAATTCAATTATTTTAAAAACATTGTATCATAAACAAAACATGTAACATTAATTATAAATAAATTTAATTTAAAATTGCATTTTAAAAAATCATATGCTTTTTAAACATGAAATTCAGGTTTATTAAAAGATTTTCGTTCACATAAACGTGTTTAGCGTGATAGTAGCTCAATCTACACATTGTGGGTTGAAGCCTGCAACACTATATGAGCCCTAGCCAAAATTAGCTTAATAAAGTGCTTTGAAGTATTAATTAGATGAAAAACGGAAAGGATGTTATGTATCAGTCAACTTTGTGGTAATAATATTAAAATCGTTAAAGTGATATGGACATCAATTTAAAATTTATTAAATTTTACTAAATGATAAATAAATATATAGTTAGTTCGTTCCTATACGATTTACACAAGGATACTTAAAATTATAATTACACAGTTTAAATAAAGACAGTATGAAATCGAAAGAAAGCATACATTTTGAAACTTATTTGTAGGCTCTTTAACAATTTCAGATATTAACGGAAATATACATTATTGATTGAAATAATCGTAAATAATCTTAGACTCGACATAAACAATTGAAATTCTTGCTATTTTTTTTTAATAACTGCTACATTAGTATCACATCATATTTGTTATATAGCAGTTTGAATGTCACATGTTAGTATACATTGTAATTGTATAGATTAAAAATTAAATGTTATGCCATTTTTTCATCTTAATCTGAATTGCTAAAATTTGTTTTACAATAATTATTTATTAACTTAAATATTCAGTAGAGCCTTTTTAGTGAACAGTACCACGTGGTACATATATGTGTATTGAACGCTTAAATGAAAAAATTTAATCTGTATTAAACCTGAGCTCCGTAAGAAGAGAATTTCTGGGAAAACTTTCATTTTTTTTTTAATTTTACAATTCATTAGGTTATTTCTAGCTGATTAATTTTAACGTTCATTAATTTGCCTATTAAATGTACCTTATCACTATGCTTTATATGTTGTCATCTTTACAAAATGAAATAAATTTTTCCATAATAATATTTTATATTAGCCAAATTTGTTACTTTTTTTACTACTCATCTTCTATTTTTTCATAGTAAAATTTTGAAAAATAAAAAAGTTAATTTTAAGATGTAGTACCTGACTGATATATTTATGGTTATTACTTACTAGTTACTTGAAATATTTACAATGCAACGATCTTTCTTTATTTCTATTCTTATACATTATTTATTTATTTATTTTCTTTTTTTTTTGATGCAGTAATTTGTGGTATGATACAAAATATTTTACTCAAATGACATAATACTGTTATAAAATAATGTACAGGAAATAATCGAACTTTCTTATATACACGATTATTATTATTTTTATAATTATTCACATTTTAAATAATACGTTTCAATCGTAGAAGAAAATTTTTGACCTTGTTAATTTGGCATTAAAAACATTTTATTTTGTTTTATAATTATACAAAAATAACCAAATTTAACAAAGTCAATGCGGTACTCTCTTCCGAAATTTTCGTGAGCTTATTTGCGTAGATTACCTTAGGCCTGTATCGAAACATTGCCATAGCATTTATGAAATAATCTACTTTTTACGTAGAAAAAACAAGGAAAACATATAAACTCCATTATGGTTGTACATTACATAACATACAACACCTTATATCGTATTATAGTTCAATTAATATCAATTTAAAAATACAATTTACAGTGTTTCAATAACATTTTACGACGTTTGCACAAAATTTACCTAAGTAAATAACAAGTTTTTATTATTTCAATCATATTAAAATGTTTTGTTAATGCATTTTCGGGAAACTTATTAAGCGTTTTACGTTCAATATGAAGTTAATAACTGTTCGTAATTTCATAGCAGTTATAGAGCCTCAGATTGATTTACGATGATTTTCATTCCCGAAAATTATGCGTAGTAGTTTGATTAAATTTACAACCTATCACAATGCTTGTACACAAATTTTTAACATTAAATATTTCGATTCATTTTAAACTCTTGCAGATCGTTTTGATAACCGTTCTCATAAAATATTTAAAACTATCACATTCTTATACGCTTAAAACCAATAAAATTATTACGATTTTTAGTTTTCTTGTACTCTTTGGATTTTCTTATTAAAACTTAACTTTCATATAGTTAATCATCTCATGATCGCTTATCTGCATAATAATGTCTAGTTTTTATTATAATTTAACACATCATAAATATTGTTTAATATTTATGCCTTAAATGGATATTAAATGCGGCATATTTACAAACATGAAGACGTGCAATGCCAAAAACTCGCTATATACCTCGTACAATTTTCTTCTTTTTCTTTTTTGTTGATATATCTATTCTTAAATTTTTTACAACGCTACTCTTTTTTACGTGCGCCAGACCAACGAAGCACATCAGCACGTTCTTTAACAGTGAACGGCAGTTAATAAGTCTTACGTAATCGTCGTGTTTTTTTTCATAATTATACTTACAAACAAAAATTTTGGCAAGTTTTAATAACGCGTCTTTCCCTTTAATAATAGTATATTACGACTATTATTTTCTCGAAGAGTTAAGGGGCTAAAAGTGCCTTACGAAAGGGCATTGAGATGGATTAGGTAAGATTATTTATTAAAAAAAAAAAGGAGGAAAAAGTAATTTATGGACGTAAAAAATTATTAAAATGTATAATAAAGCAAAACGAAAATGGTTGCAGTAAAAAATTACGCTACTGATATAGTACGTTCATCAAAGGATTGCTTATATTAATGCGATTTTGTCTGGCATTTGATAAGTTGGAGAAAATTTTTTTTTTTCTGAACACGTATCGTATTTGCAGTGCTTAAATTTATCTCAATGAATTTAAAAAATCATGAATTCATTTGAAAATAAAGGACGTATGCAGGCCGAGGCTATTGGTTTGGCTTAAATTTAAGGTTTCCCAGTATAATGATGCACACGTACGCAGCGCAGCGATGAGTTTTCCCCGATTACAATACGATAATAATAATAATAATAATAATAATAATAATAATAATAATAAGAATGATGATTGAACAACAATTTGCGCTCGGTCTTGTTCAAATATACGTACACATATTATATATATAATATATATATCCGTCCAGTTTGAACCGCTAATATGAATTATTCGGTGGATAAGAAAGATTAACTCTCGGACTGGAGATGTAAAGTAGTAGCAGCAGCATTAGATCCGCCAGACAGCTCCGGCAGCCGGGTCGGCTCATGCTACAAGGTAGCAGTGGTAGCAGCAGGAGCGTCGCTTTGATTTAGAGGTCCATTGCTTATTATGGAGTTGTTCGTCGGTTTCGACAGATTTTCCAAAGTCTCGGCTTGGCTTGCTGCGGCTTCGCAGTTACCCGACAATGACTCGGGCGGCCCGGCAGCACCGCCACCGCCACCGCCGACACTCCCGCTGTTCTGAGTTTGCGTTGCTGTCGAAACAAGCGAGGCCTTGGGCTGCTGGCCGCCGTTTTGCGCTTCCCTCGTCGTCATTTCGTAATCTGATGGCACAAAGAGGGTGAGAGAGAGAGAGAGAGAGAGAGAGCCAGAGCGAGCTCGTTAGAACGTAAGAGAGAGATAGAGAGAGAGAGAGAGAGAGAGAGAGAGAGAGAGAGAGAGAGAGAGATATTGTAGAGTGAGAGGTAAAGAGAAAGAGCGCAGCGGGGAACTCTATTATACCAAGAGTTGGAGCGAATAACCCAATTTTCGGGCAAATTTCAAAATTCCGAATAATTTGAAATAACAATGGATATGGGCTAGCGGTAATGAAGCTAGGTGGAAAAAAAAATTGGATGGCTCCGAGAGAGAGAGAGAGTGAGCCGGTAAAATGTGAATAGCGCCCGCGCGGTCAAATCCTGAGGATGATTTCCAGAGAAATTTCGCGGTCTTTGTTGAGTGCGGACAATCGGAATCGATGTAGAGACGTGTGTGCTCGTGGGCGACTTTGTGACTGTGTGAGTGAGTGAGTGGGAGGGAGGGGGGGGGGGATGCCGGTGCATCGAGACGAAACAAAAACGCCAACGCTGAATTGGGATCAGCGGGAACAACGCGCGCGACGCGGAGGAGGATGTGGTGGTGGAGGAGGAGGAGGAGGGCAGTTAAAGCCCCTGGTGGAAAAAGGAAAAAGGGAGGGCGCTTGCGCGCACGTATTGTGAAATTAGGGAGGAGTGCGATAAAGCAGCCGCAGCAGCAGGAGCAAAAGCTGAATTGGCCTGAGCGGAGGAATTACGATATTGTTGGTAACGCGGAATTGGGGGGTGAGACTGATGTATAACGTGATAGAAAGAGAGGGAGGAAGTGGGGGGAGGGGGGAAATAGGTATATACAGAGGCTAACTTACACTCGCTTTGCGTCGAGCAATCCATCGTGGTGGTGACGTGCCTCTGGACGGTCTTGTTTTGGTCGCAGGTCACCGCAGTTAACGTGATCGGGGCCATCATACTCGAGGCGTTGGTCCCCGTGACCGCGGAGCTCTTGGTCGTCCCGTGCCGGTTTGGCATCATGCTCTGCCGTACGTTACGCTCCGGTCGTATCAAGATGATGTACAGCTGCAACGGAGAGCATAGACCAGCACCAGCTGCGTTATACCATCAGCCCGCTTTCAAACGCTTTTTTCGCTCTCAAGCTTCATCCAACCCACCCGCCCACTTCAACTCCCTCGCGAGACTCTCGCTCGCACTTTTTGCTCGGCTCTCTCTCTTTCTCTCTCCACTCGTTTCGCGTTGGCTCTGCCTTTGGTGACAAACGGCAGGCCGTCACTGCCGCGACGCCGTTACCACCACGGCTCCGCGTGCCAGCGCAGAGAGAGAGAGCCCCTATACTCGGATTTTCTCTTTTTTTTTCCTTCTCCTTTCACTCTGCCCAATTTGCCTGGAATTTATTGCTTTTTTCGAGCGACGCCTGATAGCAGCATACCCATCGCCCGCCATTCCTCCTTTTCTCAACGTTTAATTAATATTTCATTATTCTACTTGGCGCAGTTTCGTTCAATAAAATTGATTTAATACGCCGGACGTGCATCATAAAAGATATAAGCGACGACGTTTAAACGTTGGCATGTCGTACACGCGTGCCTCGACGGCCCTCCCCCTCTCCCGATGTAAAAATCGAGATAAAGTCTCCGACGAGTTTCTTGCAAAAAAGAATAGCCGTTCCGATAACGTTGTCACGCGAGAGAATGAGGTGTAAAGGAATAGGAAAGAAAGAGGGCATTCCAAGTTGCTCGGCGCGGCAAATTACCTTCGGGCTGAAGAGGCAAGCGATTGTCACGGAAGCTGACAGGCTGATGGTTACGGACATCGAGGTGATTCTTAAGGCGACGTGATTGCCCGTGCCGAAGTACAGCGGCACGAAGGCCAGCCATATTACGCAGGTTGTGTACATCGTAAAACCTGGAGAGAGAGAAAGAGAAAAAAAAAGAAGAAAAATAGTTAATACGAGCTTTATAACATTTTTTAACTACCATCACAGCTATACCCATAACAGCCCTTACCCCTCGACCGCTGTGATAAAATGTAATCATAAAAGAGTTAATAAACTCGCTAGAGAGGGTGGGCAAAAAAAAAGGGGGGGGGGGGTAGCGTGCATCAAGTTTGCTCTCGAGATATTACGAAATCGGCGGAGATTTAATTATCATCCGGAGGGGGAGGGGGCTTCTCGTGCAGCCCGGTGTTAATTGAATGGCCTCTGATTTGCGTGCGCCAGCGCAATTTTTAGCCCGAAAATTCTCATTAAAGCGCGCTTATCGTTTCTTCGCTTTGGCCGTGCGCGTCCGTGTGTACATTGAAAAACAAGCACGAAAAAAAAAAGAAAATAAGCAGACGATTTAATAAAGCTCGCGAGCTTTATTTATTTTTGTCGGCCTCGCGCGTAAAGCGGAAGAATTGTTGCATGTTGTATGAGGCAATCGTATACAGCCGGGCCTGCTGGAAGGGAATTGGAAATTGGGGAAAGGTCAAGAGACGAAGGATATGGGGCCGGCGGTATAGAGAGCACAAAAAAAGGAGGCTTTAGCTCAACTCAATAGACGACTGGCCTGGCGGGAATTTATTCATGAAAGTAATGGGAGACGCGCGCGCGCGCGGTGCTTTATGTATAGGATATATCCAGGAGTGCGCGAACTGGGCAGTAGTAGTAGGCGCCGGCAGACATAACGTGCTCATCAATTGCTGAGGCCGTCAGGTGAGAAATACGAGTAGTCCGCGATGGGGCGTGTAAAATGAAAGGTTTTAGCCCGTTTTTAATCGATCGCCGCGTGTTCGACGCGTGACCGCGCCGGCTATCCTCCTCAGCGCGCGCCTCGCTCGAGAGTTCGATTAAAAAAGATAAAACAACAGTGACAGCTCGCGAGAGAGATATTCGCGCGCGAGGGGGGGGGGGGTAAAAAAAGGCCGCCGATGGTGAACGAGGGTGGTAGAGCAATAAGCGCGTAGAGGGGCAAGAACAATATTGGCAGGGTAGAGAGGGAGTGAGTTATAGTAAGGTCGTCGTGTCTTACCGATGTGTTTGCTCTCGTTGAAAGCCTCGGGTATTTTCCTGGTGAGCACGGCGTAGACCGTGCAGACGATTATTAGGATTATGGGATAGGTGAAGGCGATCATGTAGCTCGCGTCGATGTAGCTGTTGCAGACGAGCAGATTGTCCTCGCGGCTCGGATAATGGTGCATCGCTCGAGCCGGATCGATCGCCATCCAGACCCCATTAATCAGGATTTGCACCAAGACCAGCATCGAGCAGATAATCAGCTGCGAGCGGGGCGAGATGAAGGACGGCCTCTTGGCGCTGTGCTTGCCCGCCCGAAAAATACGCGATATCCGGTTCGTCTTCGTCAGCAGGGCCGCGTAGACGACTGTGAAGCAGAAGCCGGCCGCGAACCTGCAACCGTTCAAGCCCAGCCCCGAGCCCTTTATAGCCTCCTTCTCTCTTTTTTAATCCCACCCGGCCCCCCACTCCCCCCCTCCTCCTTCTTTGCCCCTTTGCTCATCTTCTGTCGGCCTAACCAGCCTCCTACAACCAACCTGCTACCCCTTTTTGTTCCAGCGCGCCAAACTCCTCGATGTTAATGAGCTTTGGGAAAAGCCAAGAACCCGCGCTCCTCTCCCTCTCCCTCCCTCTCTCCTTCGCCATCCTCTAGCAGAAATTTTAATCAGCCCCCTCTGCGATAAAGGAATATTTCCGAAATTTTAATGTCAAAATCCCTCTTCTCCACACTTTTCTTTTCTTTTCTTCTTTCTTCTCTCTTTATCTTTTTTTTTTCATGGTTTTTCAAATTGCGCAATCAAAAATTTTCAATTTTATTTTCGCTCGTACACGCTGATAATAACCGTTAAGTCGACTCACCATGCGCTCTCTCTCTCTCTCTCTGCTCCGAGAGAGATCTTTTCAATTTATTTTTTTCTTTTAATTACAAGAGGGACTTTCTATCTTCCAGCGCGAGCATGTCGTAAGTATTTTTACATCGCTGCAAGCTAGTAACAGTTTACCAAGGGTCGGGGCAATAAATTTTATAACTTGCAAAATTAACCGCAACCGTCGAAGTGCAATCGTTGGAGCTCCCGAGGAGTCGGTCTCCCTTTTTTCTCCCCGGTAAAAGTAATTTAATAGAAGCCACCGCGAGAAAGTGTAAACAACAATTTTTTAAGTGCCACGTTTTTCTGCTGTTATACCTTTGTTTTTAATGGCCCAAGGCGCGACATGTGTCGGAGCTTTTAAAAATAGCTCTAAACCCCCGCGTACGATCATAATGAACGTTTGATTGCTAAAAGCTTTCTACTTATCATTAAAAATAATTACTTTAATTCGACCGTCAGAAAACTTATTCATTTTAATTATCGAGCAGAACTCTTGACTCCTCAAAGATTTTATTAAAAAAAAATAAATAAATAAATAAAAATATGTAAAAATTAAGAAGGAAAAATTTAAATGCCTTCTAAGAAGCGAATATTATAATTTCTAACGACGCGCGGTATCAGCAGTAGCTGTTTTAGCATAAGTGAAAATCTCGGGCTAACTAGCTCCATTATGACCGGAAGGCGGGGTTAACGCAGATATAGAGAAGCCGGGGGGCTCTAGGAAAGTAGCGAGTCTTCGGTGTTCCATCCCGAGCGCTCTAATATGAAAACCGGGCGCATCACAAAGAAACTCGTCGTCGCGCAAACGTCAAAAGTAGCGAGTTATTTATAAATTTCGCCCCCGCCAAGGCGGCGGGAGAGACAGTGCAACTTATAATTCGGTTAGCCGTAAAAAGCCTTTTGCCGGAGAGCGCGGAGTTGACAAAAAGAGCGCCCGCGTAGTAGAGATTACAGCGTGGCGCGCGGCCGTGTGCGGCTATACAATTCCCGGGCGCTGAGGCATTAAGGGCTTGGCGCGGTTATAAAAATAGCGAGCAATCCGCCCACACACAGACACAGACAGAGGCTAACATGTCTCTTACCGTTGAATTCCGCAAACAATGTCCGTCGGCCTAAGTACAAGCGCAAACGTGACCAAGTAACAGAGGAGTATGCCAGACAGCAAAATATAAGACAATTCCCTGCCGGATGCCCGTACGACGGGCGTGTCGTTGTGCTTGAGGAAGACGCCGACAACGAAGAGCGTTACCTGGAAACAGATTCATTTACTTGATTGCCTAGCCAGCGGCTCGTCCGCCGCCACCTCGCTCCCGCTCCTCTCCTCTCTAGAGACTACGACTTAATTGAAAAAGTCCATTGCATGTCGTTGGAAGCCGAGCTAGCCTGACGATTTGCGGCTCGTCTCTGCTCATTGCGCAAAGTTTTATTACCAATATCCCGGTGGCCGAGAAAGACATTGCTCCGATCGCCCAGCCGCTTTCCAACTTTAAAAATTCCTCCGGTATATCGCGGCAGTAGGAGTGAGTGTCGTCCGGAACGGTACCTTCCGGGCAATCAATACATTGCGTCTCATCGTCGGGCTTCCTTATCTGCGAACAGACCCCGGAGAGGCCGAGGGAAAAAATTATTCAGCTGTCTCATTTCATTCACCTCGATTCATTCGAGCCAATTGTACGAGAAAACGATCGATTTTCTTCCCGCTATACTCTCCCGCACCCCCTCCAACGTCGCGCTTTTTTCTTCCTTACTTCTTTTTTATATTTCATTGATGCATTTTAATGCTTTTTTTTCCTTTTCAGAAAGAGCATGCGTAATTAATTCATATGAAATTTTATATTTACACTGATAACGTTAGAATCTTCTTTTTCCCCGCACAAATCCGCGGCACTTCGAAAGAACGAGAGTTAAAAAACATTTTGCGGGGAAAAATGTCAAGAAAGTTTCAGCCGCGATTGATCGTTGGAAATTAAATTTAAAAATGTATATGCAAAAATGTCGATATTCCGGTCCTTTTTGAACAAAAAAAAAAAGGTAGGAACCAGAGCAAAAAAAAACGTTTGATAATTTTCAAAGTTTTTACGAATGTAATCGAATAAAAATTTATTCCAATCAGCGTTTACTCGCGACCGGCCGTTTTTAATTACATCAGAAACAGGCGCGCGCACAAAAGGTAAAACGAGTCGTGTAAATCAGAGGCACGAAATTGCATCGAGTCAGGTCGATGACGATCTAGCGCTCTGCGTTTAACAAGTGCTCATTGAACGCGAAAGGGAGAGAATGAGAAGAAAAGGAGAAAAGGTAAGGAGTGTAAGGGTGCAATGGCAAAAAGGGTGCGAGGGTAAAATAAAGGGAGGAAAAAAAATGGCTCGCCGAGAGAGAGAGAGAGAGGCGCGTCGGGTATAGTGTTGAGGGTGGGTGGGATGGGCATTACCAACCTGGTATTGAGTACAATTGAAGCAATGCCAGCAGCAGCTCTCGCCCTCGACGTATTTCTTCGCCTGGCCGAGTTCGCAGGGTAACGAGCATACGCTCTCCGGCGGTGGCGCATGTTCCAGTCGGAATTGGACTTCTACGGGGCCACAGAGAAACTATTTTAACGCGCGATGTAAAGTGGAAGTTCCCATTGTCTTCGAGACGAGGGGGTGCGGGGGGGGGCGAATGAGAAGCAAAAGTGTTAGCGTTGTCTTAGCCCTGCCGCTCTTTCTCTCACTCTCTCTCTGTATGTGGGAGGTAGAGAAGCGAAGGGAGGGGGGGGGGCAAAGCAGGCTTCTCTATTTCGACGAACCTATTTTCTCCGATTGTTCGAAATTGGTCGGAAATGCAATTTGGCACGAGGCTAAGCGACATAGCTATAGCAAACTTTCTTTGAACCATTAATAAAGAGAGGCCCCTCTCTTTGCGCTTCGACTTTGGCGTTATTCTTGGAAAGGCCTCTTTATTTAACGTCTTATTTAATTCCGCGGGAGAATGAGGAAAAAACACTTTGAATAATGGTACATATATATATATATACAGAATGTTGAATGAATCATCTGATAGGAGCGCGCGCGGGCGCGCTTGGCAATTCCGAGAGCTCACCTGACATGTTGAGATGTAAGGTACCCTCTAAATACTTTCCAACGCGAATCCACTTGTACTGGCCCGGCGAGACTTGCTTGAAATGAATGATGTTGTACCTCGCCGGCCCGTCGCCGTTATTATCGAATTTAAACTTGTCACCGCTGAGACCTTAAAAATTGAATATTTTAATAATCATGAAGACGAGCAACTCTCTCTCTCTCTCTCCTGCCGCCTACACTCGGGCTGATTAAGCTCGCTCGCTCTCTCCCTCACCTTCGAAATCAACTTTTCTCAGATATTTCAAAAGTTCCTCGCCTTTTGTCGGCTTCATTTCTTCGCACAAGCCGACCCGCCCGTGACAGAGATCCTTATGCATGTCGCTGGTCATAAAAGAATAAAATTTGGCAATTTGAGAATTTTACAGCGATAATATTTTGGCATATTAATTTTAATGTTTATTTAACGAATTACCGAAAGGCATAACCAAACGCCATCACAGCGTCGGACACGAATTGCAACTGATTCTCGAATGCCATATCAGTCTTGTTCAAACGTTCCTTGGTCGTGCAGAAATTCGTGTATTTACCATTATAAGGAGTTAATGATGAGTTGGGATAGCGGCACTTGAAATGGTCCTCCCAGAATTCTGAAATGACGTACACATGTATATATGTGTTATGGAGTGTCGCATGTATTTCGTCGAGTACACCTAAATTATTAAACAAAGTTCAATTTTCGCTTAATATTGCTCGCTATTAAATTAGAAGCGACTACAAATCTACAAAATCAATGATGGAATATTCGATTAAATATCAATATACAATATACGGAAACTTAATAGTTCATACGTAATCATATGCTTTCATATATCACTCGGAGCGTAAGAGAACACAAAATCAAAGGAAATGGAACTCAATATCCTTCTTTGATATGGCGCTACGGTAATTTTTTTTCCTCCTTCTCCCCCCCCCCCCGCCCCTTCAGAATCTTATTTTATATGGAAAATGTCATCTTTTGAATGTACTATAAATCTTATCGCCGATACACGTCAAATATGAGATATAGAACGTTTGATAAAAAAAGTTAACAAAAAAAGAAAGTGAGAGAAAAAAAAGAAAATTATATCTCCCGTATAATATTTTGGCTCGCGTTTGAGAAAAATTTTATCGCCGTTTCGCGCAACGCGCATTCTCAACAGTCCGCGTATTTTAAAAATAAAATAAAATTTTGTTTACAGCGCACGGACGCACAAAATTATTTAGAAGAAAGAGAGAGAGAGAGAGAAAAAGAAAAGATAAAGCATAATGTAATTTCAGGGAAGAAAATGGGAAAAGTTCGGAGAAGGTAAAAGTGTTGGTTACGAGGCTCTTAGCGACGCCGCGGCGCGCGAATACCATTTGACATATTTACAGGTGGAAACGCTCTCGCGCTGGCTATGTGCAGTCACACATGCATGTACGTATACTTGTATATACGTATAGAGGCGAGAGGAGCGAGAGAAAGAATGTCTTTGCATTAGCTGCGATCTCGCGAGTTCGCCTCCTTCTCGCGGTCGCTAAAAGGTGAACAAAAAAGGGGGCCAAGTCATGTGTGGGAGCGACAGCGGAAGATACTTAAAAGACGAGAGGAAGAGAGCTATTGAGAGCCGTGGAAGGGTGTGCGGGACTTTACGTGTATGAAATGTCATCTCCAGAGCGAAGCGTTGCCGCCAGGAAAAATCAGGTTACAACGAGACGAGCCTCGTCATCGTCGGAGTCGTCGGTATAGCCCCTTTGCCCATTTCCATGCGAGCATCGCGCCGTCCTTTCTTCCCTTTCTTTCAATCAATTTTTCAGATGGCCAGCTCGAGTGCCGCCCGGGGGGGGGGGGGCAAGACCGCCCTCTCGGCTCAGCCGGATCTTTTGTACGTTTCTCTCTTGGTAAGACGGTTTCGCTTGTCGTTATCGGTTTTCTCGCGAAATTTCAGGATGGCGGCCCTCCCGAGTGCTAAGTGCTCGGCTCGATTTAGTTCCCCGCGCCACTTCGACTCTCTCTCTCTCTCTAGTCGAGGCTGTTTGTCCTATTCGACCGCGGGTACAAATCATATTGAGCGTGTACGAGTGAGTTCGAGGACGTTTTGAAACACGTGTCGCGGGCAAATTGCATCGCGACGCATGAATTTTATGCAGTTGAACGTATGTCTTCTTCGTTTTCTCATTTATCCACTGGATTATTCGTTGCGGCGGATTTGTTTGTGCGGAGGGGAGGGAGGCATAAGTAGGCCGAGATGAAGCAATAATCCTCTCGGCTTTTGTGGCGATTCAAGAGCCTATACACGGCGAAAGTCAATAAGGAGGGGGGCGGGGCAGCCCTGGACTGCCAAAGAGAAACGAGCCCGAAAGATTTAACACTCGTACTGAATACTAATTAAGGTCGCTTCTAATTGTATGCTTTTTTTCATGCGCCCATGAGATGTTTCATTAAGATTCTAAATCTGTCTCTTTGGTGCCCCCCCCCCGGCGTTAAAGTAGATTTTGCCCACATCAAACTGTTTCTCAGTCGTCGAGGGTTTTTTTATTATGATACTCTAATTATACTAACTCATGTATTAAAACTTTGGCAAAAGAAACTTTTGCTTAAATTATTTTTAAGGAAAAGAAAGAGAGAAAGCCAAAAGCGGGAGAGAGAGAAGGTTGGAAGGTGGGGGAGGAGTAGTACAGTGAGAAAGCAAGTCCGGTTAAAAAAGTTTCAAAAAGCTCTAAGAGAGCTTGCTCTTCTTCATGTAAAACGTCGCGAGCTACACAAATTGACCTGTCCTCCTTTGTTTCAAAAGCATAAATTTTTCATTTCCAAGTCATTTCTTTTGGCTCGCCTTCTCCCCCTTTTTCTCCCCTGGGTACATTCTAAACTTATTAAAAAGCAATTTTTTTCCCCTCTTTTGACTCATTTATCAAAATTACTTATCCATTCGAACGTGTGTAACTATTTACAAGTCAAAGCCATTAACAAGCCCACGAGTAAATCGGAATACATATGTATTGTTGAGTTTGACTGCCGCGAAACGTCAATTTCAGAGTTCGGCTTTTCCGCTCGTCCCGATGCTCCGTGGCGGAAGTATAAGATTTCAAGGATTCAGCTTGTGGCGAGCTTTGATGTAGACGCACACGCCCGCCGTACGTCTAGAAGAAGGCAAAAAGAAGCGAGAAAGAGAGAAAAGGAGGGAGCACGGAGCTTACATTGAAAGATGGAAAGGAGCGAGCGGAGGCGGAAAAGGTATAAGAGAAAAAAAAGAAATGAAGAAGGGAGAGAGGGTGGTCGGGCTGGGGAGAAAGAGAAAGGGAGCCGAGGTCGGCCGGTAGTCACTCACCCACGAACCAAGGATTCCTCTTGTTATTCTCGACGGTGAGATTCAAGAAGTACTCCTCGAAGCCCTCGACCGGATTGGCTTGCGGCTGGACAGACAGGGTGCCCTCGACCTCGGCCTCGTTGCCGTCGCTAACCAGTCCCCGGGCGCTCCAGCCGTCGCTCCCGATCCACGAGAAGGCGCCGGTGGCGTTGCTCCGCCTCACTGCCCTCATCAGGCCCGCCACCTCCTGATCCGAGCCGTAAATTATACAGCCTGCAACCGATATCGATCCCGTCTCTCGCTTTAGCCTCCTCCTTCCTCGTTATTCTCTCTTGGAGTCTTTTTTTTTCGGCCTCGCCGACGACGCCTCCTGCGCCCTCGTCGCTACAACCACACCAACACCAGCCGCTCGGCTATACTCCGGCGCTCTGGAATTGCCGTTTTTACGCCGAGCCGGCTTCTCGAATGAAGATGCCACGCCGGTGACACTGAAGCTCTTTCTTCTATCACGCCCATTCCACCGCAAGCTTTCTCTCCCGCTCTCTCTCTCTCTCTCTCTCTCTCTCTCTCTCTCTCTCTCTCTCTCTCTCGTAATTGATTCTTACATTTACGGACGCTCCTGCCAACGTCTCTCGCTTTAATATCTTCTTTAATATTTATGAAAATGCCTTTATTTCGCGGCTCTTGCCCACGGAAAATACAAAAATCAACTTGGCCAACGCCGTTTGTCTTTTTATTAATGCTTTTCCTCGCGATTTTATTAAAATCTTTCAATTTCCGTTGGTATTTCCTTTTTCTTCTCTTTTCTTTTTTTTTTTTTAATTAAGAATTTCGAGTGATTTCAATCCCCACGCTATTTAAACAGCTTGACAAGTTTTGACAAGTATTAATCGAATTTTTGAAGTACGACCGAAATTTCGTTTCTTTTCTTACAAGTGTAACTAATGCAACTCAAGAAAAGTCTTCTTAATCGAAGGCGTTTTTACGTTATTTCCAATGGCAAAGTCGACAAAGTAAACAGAAATAAAAATAACGACCCCCGTGGAGAAGTTTAAATTTGCAACTTTACGAATGGCAAAATTCTCGAAAATACAAACTTTTTTAACGGCCGACTTGTCATTCAACTTTTTTAAGTTCAACAAGTTTACGTCCAATTTTGTAATCTCGACTCTCTCCCTCTCTGGCAAGGCTTTGCTTAGATCAAGCGCGACGTTTTTGAAATACTGAAACATCATCTTTAAAAAGCTTGAATTTAATTCTACGTACCTCTGGCTCGCCGCTTAGTTAGCAATTTCTGTACAATCGAATCGTAAACGCTCTCGTCAGCAACACCTGAATCTTTAACAAGTTTTTCTTTCACCGCGATGCATATGTCGTTTTTAGCAAGGAGACTTTCCAGCTCCTCGAACGCCTGCAAAACCAGATCGACAAATTTATGTCATTGGAAATTCGTCAAAATTTCTTCGACCACTTGCGAATTGCTTACCTTTACTCCGTAGTTACTTTCCTCGTAAATAACCGACACGTACGTCCAGTTCATCTGCTTGATAATTTCGACCATGGCTTTGACTTGATAATGGTCACTTGGTATCGTACGAGTAAAATATTCAAATCGTTGTTTGTTGGACAATTCTGGGCTTGTTGAAAAAAAGGAGACCTAAAAAACATCGATAATGTCATTATGGGTAATAGACCTGCTGAAATTTTATATAAAAACTTTCTCGAGATAAGGCTAAATAACATTTTCAAGAAGAGCAAAAAAAAAGGAAACACATTTTCCGATACTTTCATCAGTTTATTCGAAAGCTATTTACAAACTGGATAAATTTGTCAAAACAAACTTTCTCAGACTGAAAAATTATGATAGTATACGTCCCTATAGGAAGGTTTTCATTTTCGAAAGCTAAATAAAAAAAAAAGAGAATTCGATATCGATCTTGAGATTCCTCAAGCGTTCGACAGTAAAACGCTTCACAATTACAAAGCAATCTGGTTTCGAGTAACTCAATCCTGACATATCAATCCTTGCGCGGTAATAGAATTACTCTACTTGCTATAGCCGGATACGAGTGTGGTTATTATCGACAACAAGTTCAGGATTGAACAAAAGAAAAGATATTTATCGTGACTAGCCGTAATGCTCAAGCTATTTTTCACGGTTATACATATAATTGGCAGGATATTTAGTAATTCTGTCGCCCTATTTCTTTCGTGAAAAAAGACTTGGAAAATGTAACTTTGCAAGGATTTTTAATAAAAATAAAAATTATTGTTAAAATCTTTAGACGTAATCGTCCTAAAGCATAAATACGAGGATAAACTGTAAACGTTGGCAATATAAAATGTATTTTAAATCGGTATAGAGTTTAAAATAAGTGCTTCTCCCTCTTAAAAGTTCCACCTACAACTCAGCATTTTGTTCCGTGTCTGGAAAAATATTTCACCGCGATAGGATTTTTTCTTTTTCTTTTTTTTTCGTCAAAAGAAAACAAAATTGTTTCGGACTATAGAGAAAAAGGGTAAGTAAAACAATACGAGCATTGAATAAATATAATTGCACAACCATTTACTTAAATGTTCTTTGAAACTCCGCTTCAAAGGCATACTAATACCCTTTAACACCAGGCTTAAATGTAAAGCGTTCCTTTTTTTATGCGTTCGCTTTTTCCTCTCTCGCCTCTCTTCCATTTTTTCCATCGGAGAACATTTTTTTTTTAAACTTGAATTATTTTTCAACCGCGATTTGCATTATGTCATTACCCACATAATTTTTGTTTTCTCATTTTTATGAATATAAATTGTTCATCAATGTATAGGAAAAGTCATTAATCGGGACCGACTTTGAGGCTGCATGAAAATAATAAAAAAGCGCAGTAGCAACAGTAACAGAAGCTCGTGGCGCGCTTATTGAACGATAATCAATGCAAATAGCGCTGGGGGATTCGTGCATCAATGAAAATTAAGCGCAAGGGCTTTCCTTACAAATAACATTGTCGATGAAAGTGAGAGTAACGAACTGTGATGGTAAGGAATTGCAACGAACGTCTAAATCCCTTAAAAGATTGCTGCTCGAATTCCCTTTTCGACCTCATCAAGAGGACCCTAGGCAATTTATCTCGCTGCGGCGCTTTACAATTCGCGCAGAATAATACTTTTGCAATCACTAGAAAATAGGCGTCGCTTCTCCGATTCTCGATTGAAAGTCGCTCATACATTTTTTCCCCCTCCCCACCTTTTTGTTTACTCGACCCTTCGCCAACTTTTTTGTTCGATACAGAATTTCAAATTTCTCTTTTTGTCCGGTTTATTTTACATTTCAAAGAATCACTATTAAGATATTGCGGTCCACTAACCTCTCCTATTCCAAATGCATTTCTGCATTTCTTTTGTTCATTTCAGTTTTATCAAAATGTATTTATAACTTTAGTAAAGCGAACGCGGTGAATTGCAAAATCAAATTTAAACTGTTAAATTGTTAAATAATAGATCTGTATCTCGTATTCTTTACAATCACGTTAAAAAATTTTCGAGTGAATTTTTATATCATGTACACATACAATTCGTAGATTTTCAGGTCGAATGGAAAAAGCTGAATTTCAGTTGGAAAGCTGCTTAATTAAGTTAGTTAGCGCGGCTCGTTTTTTTATTTCAAATATCGACGGGCCGCTCGCGCGCGCGATCAATCGCACGTGAAAATTGGAAGTAAGAGCTGGATTTCAAAACAGAAGTTAAAAAGGAGAGAGAGAGGGAGAAAGAGAGAGTTGAATGCCGAGGATCGAGTTTTAAAATTCAAAGCAATGACTGCTAAATGAAAAAACTACAAAATGCCATTATAACGGAAAAAGGTATTTGTAGCTTACGGTCTTTAGTGATTAAATCCTATCTGAAAAATAAAGCCTAGATGGCCAACGGATAGCCATTTGAATAATCGATTAGCTATGTCGAGCTCGCCCCCCGTCGTAAATCTAGCTCTAGTCTTCTTCTCCATCTACCGGAGTTCGATAATTAAAATTTTACATCGTCAACTCTTGCTCTATGATATAAATTTTTTTTCATTTTAAAATCAATATGTTAATAATTATTACGCTCCGGCGACTGCATGTATTTTCGACGAAAATTGGGCGAATCGAATAATGAATTCCGGCAGTCGTAGCGAGCTTTAAAATCGCAAACGTCGTTAAAACGTGACAATTCAAGAATATTAGGACCCTTAAATGTAAATGAAATCTCGCAACTTTCCTTTCTAAGTTAACCGAGGCAGCTTAAATTCTGCCCGAAGAAGTTTAAGCCGGTTCACTTCTGTTGCGAGCTCCCCTGCCCAGTTCCTCCCCTCCGGTTAATCACTCAGACATCATTGACTGTATACTCATTGGAACATAAAATTTACTTTCCTTAACAAGTCGGACTTTTTCGTAGCTTTTAATAATATCACGGAGATTGTTAGGACAACATTTTTAATCTTGTTTTATTAAACGAGAATTTTTATTAAAAAAGTGAAGCTCACGGGAAAATGAAAATATTCCGAAAAAATGTGCAAACAGAACTCGGATTATTGGTTCTTAAAGCTCGTAAGGGAGCGTTTTTTTTATTATTTGAGTAGCACTATACCATGCGAGTTTTTTCTCATTTCCTTCCTTTCTCTATGCGTGTACTATTGACTTCATTTGGACTTGAAAAGTGATAATGGGTAAAAAATTTCCATTTACGACCGAAGCAGATTTATTGGCCTCTGATATTTGCTGCAGCAAAAAAAGAAATGTGTAGCTATTGTAAGGGCTCACAATTGGGTTATCTGTAAAAATCTGAAAGGATCGTTGCTAAGCTCGAAATTCGGAGCAAAAGCCAACCCGAGAGGTATCACTTTACCGCTTTTTTTATCTCCATGACAAATTTCTCGAGCCTTTGAAAGATTTGTTAACGTGTCCGGTTTACCCGAATCATCGAAACGTCATTACTCCATCACGCTTTTTTTTGTACTTTAAACACGTAAATTAACGATTTTACATTATCGCGTTGAATAAACAGCCGCATAAACGTCAGCGTAATAACTGCAGTAAAATTTATTGCGTCAATAAAAAGCATCAAAAAAAAAAGAAAGAAAAAATATCATCCATAATCTGGCGGATCTTTTTCGAACTAGGTTACGACGTTGGTCACGTTCTGCTTGTCTTAACTCGTCCTCGGCGTGGATTGCTTTTATTATAGAGCAGCGTCTTAGCGCGAAGTAAAAAAAAATCGAATCAATTATTGATCAGAGAAATATTTGAGCTTGGCGTGCAATAATTTCTCACGTCTTCGCGAGAGAGAAGCACTAGGGCCGCTCGCGGCTTGTGTACTGCGTGTCGGCGTTGTACGTCTCTAATGTATGTCAAATCGTTAATCATTGGCCAGTGACGCGCAGAATAAACAGTCCCGAGCCAATAGCGAGCGGGCTATTTGGATCACGTGCAAAACGAAATAAAATGTAGAGCGCGGACAAATTAGCGGACCCTTTGGACAATTGGTGGTATCGATGTAATTTAAAGAAAAAAAAAGCGAATTAATCAAATTAGCCTGCTTTTGTGCGCGCTAGGGGGTTCTTTAGAATCTTGCAAAATCATCAATCCGCTAGATCTTCCAAGAGTGATTGCATAGGACTGCCGGATCGAAACTCATCGACGATGCAAATAGGCTCACTTACGTGAGAGGAATGCGTTCACTTGGGAAACTCGTGAAGGGGGTCGTATTGAAGATGAAGACCTGCAATGCTACCCCCCCTACCCGCCCACACACAAGCCGGAACCGTAAATTTACATGATCTCTTAACCGAACTCTATAGGCCAGAGGTATCTTTCTAGCTACAAAATCTCGACCGCGCGCGCGAGAGCTATCTATCCGGGAAATTCATTATTTTTCCAATTACTCCTCCCGTTATACATTCAATGCATACATCACTCGTCCCTTTTTCTTTTCTTCCAGCTGTACTTTTTCTTCTTCTTCGAATTAACCTTTTTCTTTTTTTTTAATTTTTGTACCTTTTTATAATCAAGTAGTAAGCAACAGCAAATGTTCTCATCCTGAACTTCTCGCAGTTTTAAAATTCGTTTAAGATGCTGGCTTTTAAAATGAAGTTTTATAGCTTTTCGCGCATCTCGAGACACAAATGTCATAAGCGGCCTATTACCGCTGTTCGTTTACTTTGATACCTCGGTTTCATTAACTTTCTTAAAAAAAAAAAAAAAAAAAAAAATTAAAAAAGGGAATTGCTAAATTACGCAAGCGGAAAAGCGTTTTCGTACTCTTACGGGCGTAATTCATAAATACATAAAAACAAAATAATGAGACTGCGTTATATGTAAACTTTGTAATTCAACCAGATTTTGCACAATACAGAGAGGGTAATTAAGTTTATCTGCTAATGAAGAACATCAGAGATTTTACGGGCTTCCTGTGCTCTCTTGGCATAAAATACGCCGCCTTATCTGGCCATTTCTAGCATTTGTTTGTCCCCCCAACAAAGTTCAAGTCCGGATAGCAAATTATGCAATCAACAGAATCGCGGATAATTTTCTCTTTTAGCGCGAAGCGTAAAGCTCATCCACTTCTCGGGCTTTACTTTAGTAACGTCGAATTATGCAGCAGCGGAAAGCTCATAATACAGAAATTTTAAAATTCACGTGCAAAATGATAAAGGCCAAGAGGATAAGGCGAAAGAGAAATGAAAAAAGCGTGAAAGAGAAAGAGACAGAGAGAAAGAGGGAAGAGCGTGTGCTTGTGGGCGTAAGGGTTGAGGGAGAAAAGTGAGAGAAAGAGAGAGAGAGAGCTAGTGGCAAAATTGCGCAGAGGAAGAGGAGTTGACGAGGAAGTAAGGAGGAAAAAATCGTGGGATGTGCGGAAGAAGAGAGGCAGCGTTGCGTTCAGCGTGGAAGCAAGAGAAGGGCGAGCGCGAGAGAGAAAGAGAGAGAATGGGAGCGGGAGCGGGGGGAGTTGGCAGGGAGAGAGAAGAAGAGATAGAACGAGCTGAGCGTCTGCAGCATGCGAGATAGAAGCTAAGAAGAGGAGGTAAGGTGATTTCACGGCACAATGGTTTCAGGCCAGTGCTTTTCAAGCCGCGTCGTAAAAATAAAGTCTCACGGGTCGCTGCCGCTTAAGCGAAATCACCGCTCAATATATCAAACCAGCGGCGGCGGCCCCCTGCTCGCCGAGTAATCGAAACCCGCGCGCGGAATATTATAAGTCGCGGTTTACCCAAACACCATCATCCAGATGCCGAAGCACACTTGCCTAACCACGTGGCTTCCCAACCCCCCCTTGCCTTAATCCAGCGAAAATATTTCTTCTCTTTTCGCGCGGACCTTTTTTGTTTTTTGTTTGTTGTCTTGCCAAATTATTTCAACTCCCCTATCATCCTGCGAATTATGCGTATAACCTCCTGGTTCGCTCTGTATTAAAGCGTTTTAACCTGCGATTTCACGTCTTCTAGCTAAAATTGTTCGATCGTTATATTGTTGTTTGAATAGTTTCGTGCCTATTTCATAAACTGCGCACTAGCGGCCGCGGTAGCTGATGATGATGATGATGATGATAATGATAATAGCGGCAAATTACCAACCTGTGGTATGCGAAAGAGTCGGAGGAGATTAGCCACTTGAATCGATGTTACGGAACTTGCAGCTCCAACAACACCGCTAATGACTTTTCGAACAGCTGTTTTGTTGCAGTGGTACTCGGCGCCATCTATATTACTTATAGAGCCTGCAAATAAAACAATTAAGCTCGCGTTATTCACGTATGAATACATTTTAATAGGCACGCAAATTTGGTGGGATTTTTCATATATATTTTTTTTCACATTCATGTTAAATAAATTTTGAAGAAACAAGAGTTTGCCTTGGATTTTCCTTGTTTCGCTTAATATTTCATGTTGTGTTGGCTGGCTTGATATAGTGGGTAGTCATTTACGAAATTGCGACTACTTCTCGGCTACATTCTAATGTAAATTGTTTCGCACTGTGCAAGAGTTAAAAAGTTTCAAACTAGCGCTAGTTGCGTCGCGTCAAGTCCTTGCCGCGTTGAAAAGTATAATGATTTATTAGAAAACTGGCGTGTATTGTACGCGCCGGCTATTAATTCGACATTGATCATCGAATTGATTTTACATTGCTTATTTTTATCCGACCCATATATATATTTGCCGACGGTCGAAAGTTTCGTAATTTGCCGCACAAAGACTCATTGTGTTGGAAAGTGTTTGAACTGACCAACTAGTCTAGTTATTTGTTCTACCTCTAGACAAGTGTGTGTAGAATCCCGTGTTGGTCAGCAAAAATTTTTACCAACAATACCTTTTGCACTTGAAATTTACGTATTATATTATCGGAAAACACAATCAATTAAGCCGGATGGGCAATGAAATAGATGGCAGTTCTAATGATTAATTGGCTCGACAAACCGCTCAATTAGCTATGACGTGACAGTCAATCCATTCCGGTTAATGCTTACTTGAAACTAGCGCCTCGGTAAGCAGAGTTTGATTTACTTAACAAAAGCGATAGAGGCGCTAAGCCCCAGCGATTTTGCATATTTATCAAAATATATAACACGCTAAGCTCGTGCTCGCCCTCGATATTAACCTTTGCGTAGCCGTTGCTATTGCAGGGCTATTTGCATTCGAGTTTGGAATAACAAGCAAGGGGAAGAGCGAGTAAGCAAGAAAATTAGAATGATCAAAAAAAAAGGGGCATTCCCATTTTCATCATGGCTATACTTGTAATGAGGGGGAATAGAGAAGTTTGTTCAAAGTGTCTTTACGACTCCCTGAAATTA
This sequence comes from Anagyrus pseudococci, assembly GCA_030522585.1. Taxonomy (NCBI): domain Eukaryota; kingdom Metazoa; phylum Arthropoda; class Insecta; order Hymenoptera; family Encyrtidae; genus Anagyrus; species Anagyrus pseudococci. The sequence goes on from JAPYYQ010001845.1 coordinate 27,984, forward strand.
GCTAATTTGATAGGATTACAGAAATGGAGTTTTAATACTTTCTTCGGGAGAATCGTTTCTTCCGAACTTTTTAAGGCTAATGTCATGCGTATAACTTTTGAAAAATCGCTCGATCTCGCAATAAAATCTCTCCGGTCGCAGTTGCCAATGATAACGCAGCTCGCGGACTGATTTTGTAACTTTTTTTTTCTTATGTGAGCCGAACTTTAGATTAAGAAAGTACACAAAAATAATAATATTTTTCATAATTTCATTCATATACGTACAGTAATAATCACAGTTTCATGCGCAATATTTTCATTACTGCCAGTTGATTTTCGTGATTAATTTCAATTATCAAACGTTTCTCTTAATTTCCATTTTCAAACGTTAATAACTTTCAATTCAAAAAGATCAAATCAAGATTTGTCATCGGGAGCTGGTTCTCTGAAACGTTGGCAAACACATTATTTTTTTTTTTAAGCGCAAAACCTATGAATCTGGCACCTGTTGAAATCAACTTGTGGAATTTACTGTCTGCACGGCTAACGCGCATATGAGCGAAAGTAGCAAAAAGTAATTCCCCGGCTTTCTTAAGAGTTTTCCGTATTTAGATGGCGCAATTGAGTTTCGCTTCCAGTGGCATATTTAAATATGCAATTGCCACCTGAATATGGATACCTCTCTCTCTCTCTCTCTCTCTCTCTCTCTCTCTCTCTCTCTCTCTCTCTCTCTCTCTCTCTCTCTCTCTCTCTTACCTCTCCCCGGCTATACGGGATTGCTCTGTATCCTTAGTCGGCAATAAATGAACCTTCAACCTTCAACCTTCTCTCTCTCTCTCTCTTGCAATTTAACATCTTGACTTTGCCGAAGTGCTCTTTACAGCAAACTGCATAAATTGTTTTTTTCCTCCTCCACCTCCACTACCCCCGGCTTCAATATTTTACCGTAAACGATATTATTTTTATGCAAATCACTTTGATCCGTTTGATTAATATTTATTCCTTTATCTATCGCGAGAGAGAGAGAGATAAGACATTTTCTAATTAAATTGTTCCAAAGAACGTACATAAATTATTGATAAAAAATGTAAATACGCATTCGCGTTGAGAAAATTGTGTGTGTGTGTACGTTACGTCTGACCTTATCTAGTCTCTTACTACTGAATTTGCATACGAAAGTACCATGTTTTAAATTAACCCAACAGTCTCGGCGGCAACTAAAAGGGAAGGCAAGACTGGTGATGCTGGGCTGCTGGGGGGGGGGTAAAAGAGGTGAAAGGGTTGCGGACTAGTTAAAAATAATAATTAAGTACACCTTTAGCCGCTAAGTTAATGCATTTAATAAGGGCAAAATTTATCAGCCTAATGAGCTTTTCTGATTTATGTATATACATACTAGTTGTAGTTTATTGAAACGTGGAAGGGTCCTCTAATTAATTTGAACTCTTCTCCGGCCGTGTAAACCGTAATATCGGAAAGTTGGAATGAAATTATAGCGGGGGCCCGAGGCCTAGTCGGATCGGCGGGGGGTGGGGCGTGCAGGCGAAAATTTATTGCTTACAAATTTCGCGAGCGTCATAATCAGCGGCGCCGTGGAAGTGCGTGGGCTATATTTTATTTATCATTTTATCGGGTAGGAAGGAAGCGAGGAAGAGCGCTCGAAGAAACTTTATCCGAGGAACTTTGGGGTGCTCTCTCGGAGAGAGTATTCGCTCGAGTCGTCGGCAACGGCAGTAGTAGTAGTAGTAGTAGTAGTAGGGCGATCGTAGAATTCGCGTGGCGCAGATTGTCAAGGTGGAAGCTTAATGAGTTCGTTGCTGCATGATTGAAGTTGCGAATCGGTATTCGCTGCATGAGTAAGCACTTAATGCATCCTCATTCACGTGAATGCGCGGCGGGCCGCCGGGGCTCGGCCAGGCTGGGTGGGTGGGGGGGGGGAGGGGCAGCAGAGGGATGGGCGGATTAAGCCCGAGCGCATATATTCCACAGCCAGTCTGCTGTGCAATCCTCGTATTTCCTACCTATTCCGTTCTCCCGCCAGCTCTATCCCCTTCTCTCGTCCGTAATCACTTATATCTAGCAAATAAGTGCCCAAGGGCGTTTTGTGATTGCCCTGATAATGTGATAAGCTATTACCCACGCTTCCAACGCATGCATACGTCATCGTATTTACAGCTCGCCCTGTCTCTCCTATTTTCTCTTTCACTCTCTGCGCAGCGTTATCTCCCTCGCTCTACCTCTTTTTCTCCCGCTCTCTCTGTCACACAGTGGACAAACGCAGACACGAGTGTCACTATGATTTCCCAAGTGGCCAACTTTGCTTGCCAATAGCCATTTTTTTATCTCCACCTCTTTCTTTATCTATGCAAGGGAGCGGACTCGTTGCGGCCCCGGAGCGTAGGCTAATGCTCGAATTACCTCTCTCTCTCTCTCTCTCTCCTTGTGACATGTGTGCGATGTGTGTGTCCGGCGCGCGATGTGTTTTCGAGTTGTTTATAAATGCCCACGCGAAACCTGACGTTTTCTCCTCTCTGGTTTGATATAAAAAACTCTTTTACATGTTACACTCCCTGCAACTGTGTAGAACATACGTGCGTTGGCGTTGGCCTGCTTGCTACAAACGAGACATTATTACAGACGCTTGTAAAACGAGAAAAAACAACAACAACAAAATAAATTTACGACTGTTGGAAAAGAAGAAAAGGCTGGAGGAAAATGAAATTTAATATTGTTTTATTATTTTTAGCAATTTATTATTATGCGAGCGGCCTTTAAAACGACACGGAGTAGGAATAAATTATATTCGACGTTTAATCATAAGTATCGAATTAGCAAATATTCCGATTTAATACTTTTGTGTATATACATATATATTTTTGAGCATTTCAACGAAAAGAACACTTGAATGAAATAGTATTCGAATTTTTCAAAATAAAGGCTGAAGAATGTAATAAAAAAGGGAAATATCGGTTTTCATAACGTCGCAGAAAGGGAGAAAGAAAAATTGCATAAAAAAGTTTTATTAAAACATACTCCAAAAAAAAATCCTATTTTTTTTTTTGAAAAGTCAGCCCAGTACTTCATCGCGCATTCAGATGACGTGTAACAGCTAACGGAATAAAAAAAAATAATGAAAACATATTTTACGACTTTGAAAAAAAGATTGTTAACAAAGATTCGTTCGCCGCTAAGTAGTCCTCAAAAAAGCGAGATTTTGGTTTTTTTCTTCATAAGAGCTTAATATAAACGGCATTTACAATATTCGGCAAATATTTTCTCTTTCTACAAAACTCTAGCTCTCTCTCTCTCTCTCTCTCTTTTTTTCCTTTTAACCTTCTAGGCGTACTGTTTTACGCAGAGAAAAAAGACAGAGGGTGAAAAGATCGAGTGTCGGTGAGGGATGAGGCGGGAAGGAGGTGGCGAACGAGATAAACAGACAGGCAGGTTTTTAGCTGTAAAAGGGTAGGGGTGTAAGGTGTGTATGTGTGTGGGTGGGGTGGGTGGGAGTAAATGAGAAGGGTGTTAACATGCGATGGCTCGGGGGCGTATTTTCTCTTCACGAATGCTTATCTCGCAGGACGCACATCGGGGAGGCCTCTCACTCTCTCTCTCTGCTGGTCGGAGGCCACCGGTGCTTAGCCGCAAGGAAAGCTCGAAGAGCCTTATCCCGGGCACGCGCGCCCGAGCTCGGGCCTCGATCACACGGAAAACCTTTTAGGTCAGATCAACGGACCAGCAGGCAGGAGTGCGCTCGCGGGCGGCGCCCACCGCCGCAGCCGGCTGGTTTTCTCAGAAAGCTACCGCTGCCCTCTCCACGCCACCTACTGCCTCTCTCCCTCCTTCTCCTCCTCTCTATTTCTCTCTCGGCTCGGCCGCAGAAGTCTGTACCAAAAATCCGAGAGGAGCGACTCGTAAAGCCCCCCACCACCCCTCCTCCGAGAGCTTCAAGCCCGCATATCCTCCCGTAAAAATGTTATGCCTCAGGAGAGAGAGAGAGAGAGAGAGAGAGGAGGGGGAAGAAAAGAGGGAGGGACTCGAGCTTCGGCGAGCTTTAGGATCAGCGGGTATGTTAATTGTTTCACGGGCCCGAAGTGCGGACAGCCGTTAAATTGAGGCTACAGAGAGTCGTTCGTGCGGCTTTGCTGTTCGGCTCTTTTTCTCTTTCTTTCTTTTTTTTACCTACTTGTTGTTACAGGCGGCCACTGCGGTCGAGACTTGTCCGTTTATAACTTCGGGCTAAGCGAGTGGCTTGGCCAAAAAATTGATGAACTCGCTCGTTCTCTCTCTCTCTCTCTCTCTCTCTCTCTCTCTCTCTCGACTTTTATTTTATCAAGCCTCGAGGCTTGCGCGCTCGGTCACCACGGGCTAAGGGGATTTTTTATGCCGACGTGGCCGACAGTTCTCCCTCCTGCCGCGGTAAGTAAGTTCACCGAGTAATTTGCACACTTTCAAGCGATAATGCGATAACAGTGATTTTAGCCTGAAAAATTTTCATCACCGGCTCGAGAGAGAGAGAGAGAGAGAGAGAGAGAGAGAGAGAGAGAGAGAGATAATGCAATACCATTGTTGTACTTATATTTTCGAGATGGGATTAAAATTGTGTTAAAAGTTTAATGTTTCGCTGAAGAATCGGTCTGATCGAGCGGCTTTGTTTTTGCGTATTAAAACTTAATTAATTTTGATAATGATGAAATTTAATTAATTGTCGAAAGGGGTTGGGGGGAATAAATGATTGTTTTCTGCGCAAAAGCTTTAGAAATCAATACTTTTGATGTATTCCTTCTGTTCGCTCTCGAGAAATACTGAGCTTTTTGTAAAACTATAAAAATAAGTCATTTTTGGAGAGAGAGAGAGTGAGAGAAAGAGTGCCTTAGCCCCGTGAGTTATATACGCGAAAAAAGAAGCGTAAACTCGTAAATTTATACATATCTCCGTTTGTTTGCTTATATATGCCCCATATTTATTGCGATATTACTTCAACTGCGCGGATACGAGAGAGAGAGAAAGAGAAATCAAATAATGTTGTGACGCAATATTTTTCAAAAGAAGGTTATACGTAATATGCAAATCTGCCTTTATACGAACGTATCTTCGGAAACGTTGCGTAAAAAACAAAATAGCGCCCGATTGCAGTTCAAACACAGCAATAGAAAACAATTAGTGTAAAATTTCGAGGTAAATAGTGTCGTCGGAGAAAGGAGTAAGCAGCAAAGCAGAGCAGATAGCTTAGAAAGGAAATAACGTTGTAAAAGAAACGAAGTCCTTTCATTGCCAGGGTTTTGTTCCACAGGCGGAACTTGTCGTATCAAGCCTATGAAAGGACTGTATGTGTGTGTGTTGAGCGTATAGTAAAAACTTTTCGCTCCATTCCTTTCTCCTTTTATTTGTTGTCAGTACATCTCAAAGATAAATAGAACGGAAGAGGAGCGGGAGTAGGTAACAGACGATCCGCCGTCGGGACGAGTAATTCAACCTGATTGTTTTTCATCATTTTTATTGTTTCGTTTTTCGATCTATTGATAATTTACACGAGCAGAGTGAAATTTCGGCTTTAGAAAAGACGGGTTACTTCCCTGAGTGAAGCCGGCGAAAAGAAACGATAACGACAAGCAGCAGCTGGTGTAGTTGTCGATGGGAAGAATTGTACGAAAAATCAAGGAAAAATAATAAAATTCGAATAGGGATATGAGTTGGTTCCTCTGATAAATTTGCGCTTGTCTGCTGCCGATAATGACCGACCGATTTCCCGAAGAATAAAAACGTCGATTCTCAAGGTTTCGTACGCATATACGCGCGCGGCTCTATTGAATGCCACAGCATTGCATTGCGTCCTGCCGACGATAAAGCCCCGCAACGAGGCAAATTGCGTGACGCGCCCCGGCGAAAAAGCCAGACGACTGCGATGGTTTATCGCTCCACGACTGCCGCGTATACAAATTGTCTAATTTATTTAATCGCCGGTTAAAATAAAAGGTGGATTTTTAAACGGATTAGGGCTTTTTTCCTCGTTGTATTGTGATTGTTATGTTCTTCTTGGATTCGCTTACACGGCTACCTTTAAAATATAAAATTATATATTTTTTTGTACATTTGCCCAGAATTATAATTGAAATAAAAAAATATAGAAACTCGTGAGAAATGTATTTTCACGGTTTTATGATGTTGCTCATCTTTTGCATGAAACGGGTTATTTTTATACTTGTAATACAATATTGTTAATTAGAAAAACATAAATTACAATGCAAGTAACATTATTATTCTAACGAAATGTGTCTCATTATAATTGTTTTATTTGCCCACCTGCGAGTTACATCTCGTTACTTTGTTTAATTAAATTACCATTGATTTACATTATTTTTAAAAAAAACGTGAAATATTTCCAAAATTTTGTCAAACGAAAAATTCATTTATAGGCTCTTACGTAACTGTAAAAAAATCAATATATTGTTACGAGTAATAAAAACAATTTTTATTTTCTTACGCACAAACTAGCACGGAGTCGTAAAAATAGCAACAATTTTTTATCGTTTCCATTGGAAACTTCAAAATAAAATACGAAATTTCAAAGCCGAAGGATATATAAGAATTTTTCTATTAGAGCCAATATCTTAGGCTCATATTGATTTGCCTCCAATCGTTTGGCCCCTTCTTTTCGTCGTTACTTAAAACTCGAGAACTGTGTGCACGACAGCAGCAGCAGCACTCGTCGTACACGTTCTCCATATTGACTTGATATTGATTCGAGAAAAAGTCGGGGTGGGATAAAGCGTAGGGAAGACATAAAAGTGCCGAGTGACGTGCTGACTCAACAATTTTCTCATCCTATGATATTTGCATCAAACTGGCCCCGGCCGAAGATCAATCTCTACGTTTCATATATTATCCGTTCTCTCGGAGAGCCGCATATCGTGCAATCTTAGCAGAAGGCAGTGTCTGTTCAACTTGCTCGCCGCATATCCAGATCGCGTATACGCTCTCTCTTACTCTCGTGTTGCCCGAGAAGCGCTTATAAACTCACTCACTCTCTCTTACTCGAGTTTTCCAAGATGTAAAAGCAATTGCTAGCGCGGCAAAAATCCTCTCGAGTCTCGAACTTTTCATCATTACTCCGGCGTTATCATTGTTCTCCGGCGCTTTCCTTTTTTTTTCCTTCTTCTTTATGGACATTCAATTATCCCGCGGCGACCTAGATAGATAACCGGCCCTGAATTTCTCGCTTAATATCCCACGGTCCGTATGATTTCTTCGACGCCCGTGCGTCGGAGCACGCGATATAAAAAAAAGGAGAACGCTTGCGAGTTAGATTTTTCATCGCTGGCTTGTCAAAGCCGGGGGGGCAGCTGCCGTGACTGCTGCTGCCGCGTTGCAAGCGACAGGAGGGCGTCGGTGGTGGAGAAGCGTAACGGCTGCCAAGATAGCGCGGCAATGGTGCGCGCCAGATCAAAGCGTCGTATTTTTTCAAAGGGCCCTAGAGCGCGCGCGCGCCAGCATTTATCGCACTTGTTGAATATTAAATTGCGCGAAGTGGTAGTTCCGCCCCAGCTCAATAATTCAAAAGCATAGAGCGAGCGAGAGAGAGAGAGAGACGGGGCTAAAGGGGGAGGGGTGAAGAAAAAAAATGTCCTCGCGCCATTTTAGCGCAATGAGATGCGACGCGCTCGGTCGTCCCGGCACTTTGAGACCGGCAGCCCTGCCGCCGCACCTCGTTCCCCTATTCTTTCTCTCCTCGCTTTTGTGCCACATCCTGGCAATTCCTCACGGCCTCCCTGCGACTAATAGGAATGTATAGGCGCGCAAATTTCACTTTGTGCGCCGCGCGCGCAGCTCTCCTTTTTTTTTCTCAACGCCCAACACGAGAGACGCGGGAAATAGGGCTGACGAGCAACTCTTGGCTAATTCTTTTTTTTTTCTCCTCTCTCTCTCTCTCTCTCTTTTCCTCTTCCAGACGCTAAGTACGTTATTATGGGATGTAATAAACGCGCAACGTCGGTTACGCTATCCATACCTTATTAAAACGTGGAGTTTTAAAGCAAGGACGTTATAACGCTGCTGCGATGTATAATCAGAAGATTAGAAGCGAGAGCAAAGAGAAAGAAAAGGGTTCTCCAGAGTCATCCGGCATTTTCATCAATCACGAGCTTCTTTATTAATTGATTCCAGAGTGTAGCAGCGGCAGCAGCGCAGCATAAGGCTGCAGCAGCCGCAGCACTCGCAATTAATTCAGTCTAACACGCGAGAGCTTGACGTGCTTTCCTGGGCTGGTCCCCCCCGAGCTGGAGCACTTAAAAAAATGCGCGAGCCTGAGAAACGCGACTACTTTGCCACGCTCAACTAACGCGCGTATATAGTAAGCCGAGGAGAGGCAAGGGATCGGCCGCGCTCTCTCTCTCTCTCTCCCTGCTCGACTTACCGCCAGCTCCTGTGCCCTCCCGAGAGAGTGGGAGAGCTTTTTAAGCTCCAAGCGGAGAGCATGCGATGTCCGCGAGAAGATGAAAATCTTGAGCGCCCTGAGACAACCCACTTTCATCAAGATCGTTTCGCCTGTAACCAGCCGGAGCCTCTTCCTCCTCCTTCTCCTTGTTCGTTCCTGCCGTCTCGGCTCATCCCTTTCTATCTCTCAATCTCCTTTTTTTGACAAACTTTTTACTCCGCGACGCGTCCTTGCGCTCTCTCTCTCTCTCTCTCTCTCTCTCTCTCTCTCTTTCTCTCTCTCTCCGCCGCGTACGTTACAGGCCCCTGTGCTAGCCTAACAATTTACTTTCCCTTATCTCTCTTCCCCTTTCTCTCTCTCTCTGCCTCTCCTGCTCGCCTGAAACATTCAGAGTTGCAGTATCCTGCTGCGACCTTATCCCACCGCCCCCCCCCCCGACGCATTTCCCGTTGAGCTATTAATTATTCCGCAGCGAGCGCGCGGCGCCGTTAATCATTCGCGAGAGCGCAGAGCCTTCCCCTCTACTGCCGCCGACGCTCTACCGCTGGAAGAATATCTCCACTCGCGTGAATAAGAAGGTGTGGAAAAGTCGTCTGGCCGGATGAGCGGGGTCGGGGGGGGGGGGCAAGCGCGCTGGAAGGGCAAAAAGAAAAAGGGAGCGGGGGGAAGACGGAGAAAGCGAGGATGAAGAGTGAGCGAGCGAGAAGGATCGGGCCTCGTGAAAACATGACTATTCACTCTCAGCTTTAATTGCGACTATCAAATATACGTAGCACTGAGCATCGCGCGAGGAGGCGGAAGAGGGGCAAGGCTTTGCGTAAATGACTTCCTTCGAGTGTTCAAATGGAAAATCCTTCTTTACACACTTGGCTTTCAGGTAAATGAGCGTGGAACTGGTGTTAATGTTCTTAGAGCGCTGTTTTATGCGGCTTTTGCGGATATAGGGGCGGCGGGCTTCTCTTTCTCTTTCTTTCTTCCTTTTCCAGCTCTCTTAAAAAATAGCCGAGCCCGCAGTGATACTATACTTTTCCGATTCGGGAGAGCAAACTTGCTTTCTATGCCCTTTCTCAATAGCGTATGCATGTACTATCGATACATAAATATACGCGTATGTATACCTATATATGACCCCCGAGAAGAGCTTTTGTCGATTTCCAGAATTACGATCTTTTGCAACTGATATTCTTGTGTTCCTAAAAAAGTCGCATCTCTCATGTCGGCAGTTAAGGCGCGCGAGGAAAAATTACAGTTGTTGTTTGCATATTCATGCCGGTGTCTGTAAAGCTGTTTGTACGCGCCTGTCTGTTGTTCATTTTTTTTTGTTCGCGCGTTTGCTTATAAAACATTTTTATACCTGTAACTTTACATAAATACCGGCTGAAAATGCCGAATTTTGTAAAAACTCGCTGGATACGTGTCCGAGAAAAAAAAACATAAGAATTTATTTATTTATACGAGCGACATGGCTTTGCCTTGGCCATAGTAGCACGCGTCGGAAAGTTTAGAAAGGAAGCATCAAGTATCAATAAGGCTTCCGTATACCAGCATCATATTGTTTCAGTGGCTTTTAAGCAGCTTTCCTGATCAACTTTATTGATTGGGGGTTTAACTATCCGTGAAGAATTAAAGGACTATCCGACTTTTTTTCCCCCCAACCTCTCCTCAGCAGAGCTGAATATTTCATAAAACAACGAAGAAAAACTGAAAAAATTTTCTCGTGTAATGCGCTTTGCCCTTAAATTCCGGATGATCTTTGTGAATTTTGCAAGATAATCGCGCGGATTTTCGAAAGAAGCGCGCACGAAATGGTTAAATTTTCAATTCGTGAATTTACTTAAAATGTTCGTCGAGAGAGAGAGAGAGAGAGAGAGAGAGAGAGAGAGAGAGAAAAGTGCCAACTTGGCAGGATTCTCCCACAAGGCTCACTCTCGGGTCCTTTCAATTTGTCACACTGGTAATTTCCCCGGCAAAAATAAAAAGTGCACGTTTTAACGAAAAAAAAAATAAAATAAAACCTGAATTTCCCTTATTTGATTTCGAAACGAATAAAACTTAATGAAATTGTGTAATACACGGGAGGTAAGGTACCTTAGTCCCGCCTCCCCCTTCCCCCTTGGCTGTTTATGACACCAACGAGATTACGAAGGAAAACAAAAGCGAAAGCTCACAGGCCCCGTCTTTTCCCGAAACAAAACGGGAAACACACACACACGCGCGCGCGCTCTACGTACAGAAAGAGAGAGAGCCTAAAATATCAGAAAATAAATTTCCGCCGAGAACTGATTAAGCGCGCATTGGAAGGTGAATTCGCGACAACAATTGCAAGCTTCATGAATCACTCGAATTCTCTAATTTGCTCTGGGTGGGCTGGAGAGAGCCTTTCATGCCGCTACTGCGCGGCTGGGCGGGTGGGCTGGAACGAAGAGGGCCGGCCAAAGGGGGGGTAAAACGCTGTTCCGAGCGAAAAAGCTCGTCGCGTCGTTTTTCGAGCTGTGCTGCCTTTTTTCCCTCCCCTACTTTTTTTTTTGCGCCAGCAGCAGCATCGGCTCTGCTCTCTTCGTAGCTTGGCCGAACATGTCCTAATTAAGTTTAACTACGGCCTCACCCCGCAAGCCCCGAGTAATTTCATTTAGCGCGCGCGTGCGCACAAAAATTCGCGCGAGGCGCTTGCATCTTCTCTCTCTCTCTCTCTCTCTCTCGCATCGCAAATACGGATACACACACATGTACACACACACAGGTGTGCACAAGCTCGTGTTGGCGTACTTATGCACACATAACGTGTATATATTCGAAGAGCCCATACGTGCACTTACGCCTGTACGTATAAGCACATGTAGGTGGAGAGATAGGATAGATATAAATTTGTATGGAGCGCGCTCGAGTTTCAAGCAGCCTGTTTAAGGCTCGGCTATGCCAACGTAAATAGAGAGCGAGAGAGCAAGCCAGAGGGAGAGAGGGAGGAAGGTGGGCCTGGAGGGTGGGCCGGAGAACGGCTTGGAAAGCGCAGGCTGCCAGAGACTGAATTTACCGCGTTACGTGCTCCGCGAGGCGCGCACAACGTGGATAAGACGTCCCCTCGATCCTCTGGCGGCGGTCGAAGCCTTAGTCACCTATCCCCTCGATAAACTTCCCTTCTCCATTTCATTTTTTTCTTATAGGCCCTCTTTTTTCTGAGAGCTTGCTCCCCCGCCACCCCATCATTTCCACCCTCGCCTTACCTAATGTACCTCGCTTGATCATCGCTAATTATACCTCCTTCATATTTCTTCCCGCGTAATGCTCGATTTTTTTCCAGGATTATATTGCATTCTCGATATGACCTCGCGATCCCCAGCCCCGCGTCGCTGTTCTACTTACTTATTTCGTTGGGAAAATAATTTTGCCAAGCTGCAGAATTTCAACAATACCCTTATTCTGTCGACTCCATTTCTTTAATACCCCCCCACGTATGGCAATATAAATTCGACGCTATAACATTCTTTCGACTTGTGTTCCTGCAAAACGCCGAAGAATTTGAGCTATGTTACATGCACACCGATTGCGATACCTCCACGCGCGTTTTGTTTTCCAAATAAGACGCGAATTTTCATTCCCGGCGACAAACTAACGCGACCGCTACACTCTCGAGTTAAATTTACTTCAACTCTGCGTTACGAAAGTTTTCCTCTTTACCTTTTTTTTTCTCCTCTGCGCGCAACATTTTTTTTTCGACCTTTTCTGTTTGAGCTCGAGAGAAATTTGCTATCGCCCAATAACTTTGTACGCTTCATCATTTATTTCTCTGATGTAGCAAATTTTGCCTTATCAAATTTGACTTAGTAATTCGTATTATCTAAAATTAAATCATTAACGGGTAACTTATAATGTCCTTACGGTAATAATATACCTTCCGAATTTTCGATGTAGTTAAAAACTAAATGTTTTGGAGTATAACGTTACATGTAGTATTATAATTGGGATACCATACATGCGCATTGAAATTTAACTTTAACAGCATTACAAGATATTCGTATTGAAATGCACATATTACATTCGCATTATCTCCTTTCAAATTGATTCGCTTGAAAAATTGTCGATAAAATCGATAAAGCTCGTTATCGTTGATGTATAATTTTGTTCCAAGCTTTCATGAATTATCTTGAACAAAATTGACCAAATATTTGTTTACTCGTTTTGAAAAAAGCACACATTTTTATCCTGCATTATTGAAATTTCGTTGGAGAAAAAAAAAGAAAAAAAGTTCGAAGACCAGGTTGATCATATCCGAGCGATTTGTCGATGAGGGTACCGGGTGGGGGAGGGGGGGATGTAATATAAGCGGCGTTGGCCCCCTCTCAGGCTGTCCCCGGGCGTGCGAGCGGTGCATTTATCACTCATTCCTGGCACACTTTGCTATGAATTCTCCACTCTTTCTATTTCGTGATTCATGTGCAGTCTCTCGTACCGCAGCTTAAATCAGATTTGCCCCGCCACGCACACGTGTGCGCAGCTCGCTCGCCTCCTCCCTGACCCTGCCAATCACCTCGCTTTGATACAGACGCGCCGCAAGTACAGCCCAAGCTCCACGAGAGAGGGAGAGAGAGAGAGAGATCCTTGGGGCACAGCTGCGCGGATTAAAGTCTGAAATTCAGCCTGCGTCGAGAACTTATTTGGCAAAAGATAAAATGTGCCAGGCATCAGAGGTTGGCCCTCTGCTAACTCGACTATCCCTACCCTTGTCCTTTTCGCCGTTTCTCCTCTTCTTCATATATATCGAGAGGAAACGCTGACAAGGCCATACCGTCGGAATTCGGTAGAGCTTGTACCTCCTGTCGTCCACACGCGTGCTGGCTCACGAGTGCCGCCAATAAAAACTTATTTTCCAAGCATTACTTCTAATCAGCCTGACTTTCACCCAGAGTTTGACCTTAGTGTATAGCCTGTACCTTTGGAGATGAGGGTTAGGAGAGAGAGAGAGGGCCCCCCGAGGAAAAAGCGCGACAAAAAGTTGCCGAGAAGAATCCATTAGAAGTGATTATAGAGAGATAAACGCCTTGGTCGATTTCGAATTCAGTAGCGCGCGTACGGCCAAGACGAGTGCGTTAATCAAAGCACGGCCCGTCATGACTGCGTAAATAGCACGTACCAAATGATACCGATATCTGATTATAATCAAATTTAACGAGACAACGTCGAAAAAGTGCTTTTTTAAAAAAGAAAGTATAAAGGGCAAATTGCATTGCCGAATTTTACAAGAGTTTTTTGAATTCCACTTGAGATGTGAAGTAACAATTAAAGCTTTTGGGAGGAGAAGCTTTGTTGGAAAATGTCATCCCTAGCTAGGCTGAAAAGTCTAAATCTAGCCGTATGAAAATGTTTAATATATGGTCGACATACCGAGAGAGCATACCAGGCATTTATGCACTACGTTCATAAATCGTTGCATTTACCTTCATTGGAATTCAAAGACTTTGGAGATCGATAGTTCCGGAATCTGAATACTCTTCTCAAATCTTACGATTTTAAGCGCTTTGTTTTAGCCGCTTTCGTTATTTTTTTTTCCCCAGCTATCGTGATAAAACTTTTTTTTTCCAATATACATTTCATTTTATATATTCGGCATTTTTTTTTAAGAAGTTGTAGTTGCCTCCCCCGTGGAATGGTTTATGATTTTTCAAATGCCAAAAGCTTAGTCATTTGTTTGATAAAAGGGGGAGGGAGGAGAAAATGACTCGTTTTTCTTTTATCTATCGAAGCGTGTGGCGTCCGTGGGTGTGTGCGTTGCTGGTGTGCCACGCGAGCGGCCGCCGGCTGGGAAAAGCCACGAAAAATATCACCACTTTCCAGCACACTTGCCTCTCGGCGCCATGAGAAAAAATTTCCTCCTTCTCCCGCAGATAAAATTTCCAATATGTCGGTGAGAAATTCAGCGAAAATGATTTGATCTCAGATACACATTGGACACATTTACCATGCTTGTATCGCGACGATATTTCCTTCGCTTTTCTCACTTTGCCAATATGTTTGCTTTTTAAAATCTGATAAACGGATGAGGAAACTCCTTGAAATCGTATTACATACGGAAAAAAAGGGAGAGAGAGAGAGAGAGAAAAAATATAATGTGTAACCCTTCGGACCATAATTTATCAACGTCGACTTTCAGTATTTTATTTTTTTTTCTTCGAGAGAAGAAGAAGAAAAAAAAAGAAGTCAGATGTGAAAAACAATTTAGCAAAATCCAAGAAATTTTCACAATACTTTGATATAGTGAACTTCAAACAAGAGCAAATTAAATTGTTAAATATTTAGATACGTCGCGCGAGCGCTCGCGCAGAAGTTGTATTTGACTCCGTTGGCAATTGAGATAATTGTAGGCAAACTAATTTGCCGCGATAATAAAAGTTTGAAAGATGGCAAAGATTTTTCAGCTTTATAAATAATGCATTTTCCCTCGAAAGTTAATTTCTTGTTTCGTCTGCAAAATTCATGTCTTTGAAAAGAAAGAAAACTTGCTATATATATATATATAATATTAAATAACCGTGTCAGAGAGTACAGACCCAGAAAGGAGAGAGAGAGAGAGAGAGCAAGTGTGGTCGGCGCTAGTTGGAGAAATGATATTCAGCCGCGCAAGCATAACGATGCATAAACGATTGCAAACGAGTCTCGGTAATTAAAGCACTCCTCTCGCTCTCTCTATGTTGCGCAAATGATCGCGAGTTTAAAATTCCAACGATTCAAATTCACCCCGACCATCATTTTCTTTTTTTCCCCCCTAAACTTTCATCATTTGCCGTTAACGCATAAAAATTCTTGGCACAAGCCGCAGTTTGTTAAACATTATGGCTTCGCATTAGCTTTGTACTCGCGGGTCCGCCAGCTCGCTCTCTCTCTCTCTCTCTCTCTTTCTCTCTCTCTCGTATGTTAGCGGCGTGCTTTTAAGCGCGAACTCATAATATCTTGGGCTGGGGGAGGGGGGCTGGAATTCATAGGCTCGAATAAGCGTTTAATTTAGATCGCAAACTTTTGTCCAAGTGGCCCTATTCAATATGATATTTACGTTTAATTACACGCGATCGCCGGGATTTAGGCGGATTATAGAGACAGTATCAATACGATGTTTACGCGGGCAAAGTTTAACGTGCGCGCGCGAGAGAGAGAGAGAGAGAGAGAGAGTGAGTGAGCTAAATAGCGGCAAGGAAACTTCGCTATAAGAGCAGATATGCGGGTCAAGCTATGGGCCGCTTGCCTTTGTCACTGGAGTTGACATCCGTGAAAAAGTTGGAACGATCAATGCTAAAGGTCTTTATCATTACCCCCCGCCTCCCTCCCCTTTCCCATTCTACCCCCTTGGTGAGCCATCACCGGCTAACGATAATGCGCTTGCATATAATCAACTCTCTACTTTCTCTATCGGCTTTTATAACGTTAAATGCCTTTACTACTCACTGGAATGTACAATAATAAAAAGGAACATCGGAAAAATAAACGAAGTTAGAGGTTGAGTGGCGAGTGAAAAGTCGCGTAATTACTGCTACACATACTCCGTATGAAAATGACGATGATATGATGAGCAAAAATTGTAACAGCCGAGTTTAAAGGAGACGGGGACGACGCGAAACAAGCGGCAATCTACATTACATTTGTTCCACCCTACATCCAGCGACGTTTTCTCGTTCAATTACGAAAATGGCACATATACAGCGCTGGAAGAGGGCAATCGCGTTAAAACTATCGCGTTTGAATAATGTTTCTTTTCGGAGATCGAGAATGTTTAGAGCGACTTCTGTATTACCCTCAATTTAGCAAGTAAAATCGCTCTCTGTTTTTTCCCCTCTTCTTTCTCTTACAGCTCCGGCTCGCAGCGAGGGAACTTGGATCGATCAGCTGTTTCCCTTTAATGCTTCTTACTTTTCCGAATTACTCCTCTCTCGCGAATGCGATGGAGACAAAACTTGGACTTTGCTTTTTTTCTAATTAACAAGGACAAAATCACGCGAATCGAATCCTGAATTTAATTACTTTAACACTGCTAATGCACGGCTTATCGCATCGCGATAATTAAATAGCTGTGGAGGGGGAAAAAACACCAACAAAGAGAAAGGGAATGTTTGCTACGGGTGAATTTTTAATGGCGCGAGCAGTGCATGAAAAAGTGCTTTTCAAACAATCGCCGGGAACAATGATTTTGTGATGTAATCAAAGGCAGCAGGGGCTTTTATTCGATGAAAAATGTATTGGTGGGGCAGAGGGTGGAAGGGAAATTCGATAAATTAATGTAAATGCAATATTAATGTAAGCTTATTGCTGATACAACGCAGACGTACGAATTTCAGGCGGATTATAATATGCGCCTTTCAATGAAAATTCATTATTGCTTTAATAATTCACAGAAGAATAATAACAGGCTGCAGATAACGCAATAAAAGAAGAGTTGCAATTTCGCCGTGGCTTTCGGTTATTTTATTGTCTTTCTCTCAACTTATGTGTGTGTATGTGTGTGTGCAGAGGTAGAAATCTGCTTTTAAAGCTAGGATTCGCATTGGAGTGGCAGAACAGCAAACCGAGAATAAAATTACGTTTCTGTACGAGCAAATGTAAAGGACTTGAAAGCAGAGGGAGGGAGGCTCGGAGGGAGACCGAGGGCTAGGAATCAATACCACTCTCTGTGAAGATGCTTGAGGTTACATTCATTGAGAAGGCCAGAGGACTTGGTATATGTATAAGCCTCTTTACAGAGCATATATGCAGCTCACGTTGCGTAACGCGATGAACTGCGGCTTAATGAAAACTTGATCCCACGAGAGAGGGAGAGATGTGCTTGGAGCATCTAGCTATTATTTTCTCGCTAACTTTGAGCCCCCCGATCAATAGGCATCTCGTACGAATTTAATAGCCAACAGGCTGAGCTCTTGTATTAAGTAACACTTTCTACCGTCCCCATTATTGGATCAATTGCTTGGCCAAATTGATCGATTGATCATACATTAGCGATTAGGAGCGATTATTTCCCCAGCCCGTACTGTTTTTATTTTGAATTTATAATGTTTTTCGTCGATCCCTACCACCTCATTCTTAAGAACCGCACCTCAAATGGTTTATGCAAATGGATGAAAAATTAATGCGAAATCGATGCGTAACCTAATGAAATGTCCGCGTTGAAAAATTCTTTGTGTTATTACGAGGCTTAACCGTTAAGTAAAACGTTGAATTTTTTCTCCCCTTTCTTTTTTTTTTTTTAAGCGCGTAAAGTAAGATAAACGTTTTTTATTACTATAGAGGGAGAGGTGAAATAAAATAAAAGTCTGAATAATGTGAGTTCGTTACCGTCAACACCATCGTTAAGGGATTCGATTTCAGCAAGACCTTTCAATTTCGAGAAAACGATATCAGATGTCGTCTTTTATTTTTCTCCTCCTCTCTCTCTCTCTCTCGCTTGAGAAATACCGTACTTTCGTCATTTTAAACAAGTGACAAAGTATTTCGCCAATCGATTGGCAAGCACTCGGCCAAGTGAACTCGATCCTTTTTTTTCTACATTTTTGATTAATTCGAAGCGAGTATGAAAAAAGCATCAATCGGTCAATAAAAAAACAAACGAACGAAAAAAAAAATAAATACAACAAAAATGCGAATTTTTTTTTTCCTCGCAATTAAATCGAAATCGCAGAGCGATTTCCCCATCAATCCGTAGTTATTAAGCGATAAACAATAAATTTGAGCCAAAGTCAATATTGCCACGCTTCGTGAAAGAAACGCGCAAAAAAATAACTGGATGAACAAATGTAGAAACTCGTAAACAACCGAGCTTTGTTTATCGGCGTAAACGGGATAACTCGTTTAAGTATTTGTTTCGATAAAAAACAAAAATAACGCAGGTAGAAGGAAGCAGCAGCAGCAGTAGCTCAGTAGGATGGGTGAAAAGAAAATTAAAACGACCTTCGTGTGGTGGGGAAGCGAATTTGCTTAACGAGAGAGAGAGAGAGCGAGAGAGAGAGAGCGAGAGAGAGAGAGAGAGAGAGAGAGAGCGAGAGAGAGAGCCCGGGACACGCGCGCAAAGCAGAGGGCCAGCACGGAGAGGGGGTAGTCAGTAGGAGCAGTAACACAGAGAGAAAAAGAGAGAGGAGTTGCGGCGAGTAGGAGGAAAGCGGCTAACGGCGAACGGGAATGGTTGTAGTCGCGAGACTCTGCCGTCAGGAGGGCTCTGCGGGACTTGTTGCTGCACTTTGTATTCAGGCCCGTTCGCGCCCGGACGAATCCTCGCGCTAATGAGATAAGCTCAAAGCCCGATGCTCGGCCGAGCCACTAAGACCGGCACGCAATCACATAACGACTCCTGTCTCCACCCCCCCCCCCCCTCGCTGCCTCCGCTCCGGACGTCACGGCCGAACAGAGGGTAGGGGACGGCCTCTTTCTCTTTCTGCTCTTCTCTCTCTCTCTCTCTCTCTTTGGCGTGCGCGGTTTATGCTGCACTAGCAGTCTCGCAAACTTTTCCGAGCTGACTGCTGCTGGGGCTCCTTTCTATCTTTCCTCTTAGCGCGGGCATGACGCCGGGACGTGAGTGGCATCGCGATTCGACTTGCCCCGATATTTCCTCTCTCGGCAGGCTCGTCGTTCCAGTTGCCCTTACTCCTCCTCCGCTACTTCTTGCCATCCCACTGACTCTTCACCAACTCCCCCGGTCGTCTTCTTCTCCCCCCCCCTCTCTCTCTCTCCCGGTACCTTTGTGAAAATAAAAGGCTCAGAAATCAAAAGAAATTTGCGTCCTCGACAGCAGAGCCAAGCCACGAGATTTGGCCGCGAGTCGCGGCGCAACTTTTTGTCGGCTGTATAACAGAGGAAGAGCCAAAACAAAACGAAAAAAGAAAAAAACGAGAAAACAAAAAAGTTAGCCCGTTATAAAGGCTTCGAATTCCTCGAGAGATGAGAAGGATAGAGGCGGCAAGCCGAGCCAGCCTGATATTTGTTTCTTAAAAGCGGGATATTCGTCTCGTCTGGCGGATAGAATGACGCTGGCGAGTGTCGCGCGCAGGTGCAACTTTCAAATTCGTCGAATTTTTCAGGCTCGCGAAGCCCAGGATCGTTGGCTGGAAAATGACTTTTTATGGGGGGGGGGGCAGGAGATACGGCTTATCCCGTGCGACTGTCGCGTGCGATTTGTCTTCTTTCGAAATGCCGATAAAGCAACGGAGAAGATGGAAAGAAAGAGCAGGTAGAAATCAGGCGCACCTGCAGCGGTATAGCAGTAGCAGTAGGGGCATCAGAGACAATAATTGCTCGGAAGCGTTATAGGTATAGAGCAACAGGCCTGGGGCTTTGCAATTCATGCGAGGGTAAACTGCGCAGGCCGGCCCCGCTTCCTTCCCTTCTCCGGCCCTTCTCGTCGCTGCCTAGGCCAGCGCGCGGCCTGTTCTACTCTTTAGCAGCGCCCCGGCATAATCAAATGCTATAGATCAGGATGATGTAATTGTGAGATCAAGAGGCATGCAAAGCTAACAAAGCCCCGGCCCGCCACAAAGCAATATTCAGATATCCTCAAAGTATTGAGCTACCTAGTCAACCGTCATTGAACGCACGTTTCGTATATTAATTACACGTCGTCTCAAAGGAGAGCTTAGTCCCTTTTAGCATATCGGATAATCTCAGTTCAACATCTTTCCTATAATTACCACGAATAATGTTGAATTTCCCCTTGATGCTAAATACATCGCTTTATTACAACTTGATTTGCAACAAGTGCCGGGACGACGTTAAAGCGTCTCGATGTACGATAAACCGGAAAATATAATGAACTTATAGTAGATCGGGCGAAACTCAAATTTGACAAAAAGCGCTAACCTTATGCGCATAAACGAGTAAGATTACGACGAGTTAACAAAAGAGCTTACAACAAGTTTAAAATCAGAAATTCGCGTTAAACTTTTAATTCGGTTGCGCGTTTTCGGAGTAATTTTGGTATAACAATGAAATATGAACGCAGCGAGACTGTAGATATTTCTTACGCGACGAAAAAACTTTGGAGCTGGGAAATTTTGTTAAAATTTGATGATTCGAAGAGTAAAGGTAACTTTAGCGGTTTAACGCGCTAAATACATTTTTATAATTCAGCAAAAAATTTAATCTTAAATATAGGAGCTTGTACAAACCGAACTTTATATTGTATGCCATTAAAATGGAGGAAAATTAAATAAGACGCAAAATCTCGTTTTCGCCATTAATTAAAGTTCATTATGTGTTTCGTCAAATGAAGAATTGAAATTATGTTAAAAGGCGAGAAGACAATACTTTAGTCAGCCTGGAAAACGCGAAAAAACGGTTCACGCTGTAATTACGGTCCCTTTTCTTCTAAAACAAGAGACAGCGAAAAATATTTTAAACTCGATATTTTTCTTTTTTTATTTTTATTTTCAACTCGTTAATGCGATGGATATTTCTTGGTAGTTAAAAAACAGGTAAAAAGCTAATTAAGAAATCAAGAATAAATGCAAAAGTCATTAGGTTCTAAGCATTAGCCAAATAAACGGATGCAGAGGCAGAATAATAATAAAAAAGAAAATAATCGAAATCCATTAGGGTATCAAGAATTAAGCAAATTCGAGTTTAAAACAAATTTTACGCTGCTAATGCACGAGTGCATTTGCACGTGTGCGCGCATTCCCTCGTAAAAACGCAGCGACAAAATTCTATTCCGACTTTTTTGCCCATTTGACGGGTTCTCTTCTTCTTTTTTTTCCGCGCGCGAAGAGAAGTTCGAAGATAAGAAAAGGATTTTTCTTTAATAGAATACTACTACCGCACGCGATGGGAATTACAAAAAAAATCGCATCAGAGAGCCGTACATGAAAATCGAATGAGAGAGCGAGAGGGAAATTTTCGTTGGTATATACAGCGTTTTCCCCGGTTAAATCACATTTATACACACACACCCACATAATTTATTCACTTGAGGTCATTCGATGGAGATTCGTGTTATAAAAATCAATAAATCTCTCGATGCATATTTATTATGCGCGCCGCCTGGAATAAAGTTGTACCTTGCCTTTCTGCGCTTTTTCTCCTTGCATATTTTTAAATCTCATAAGCAAATACCTAAGTTGGAGTGCGTGTATGTAGCGTTTCTCTTATTTTTTTTTTAATTCAGCGTACTTCATAAATGGTAAAGTATACATTAAAATATTGCTGGCCGACTTTTTTCCCTCTCGATTCTCTAATGCCAAGCATTACGAGAATTACCTTGAACAGCTGCATAAAGGTTAAAAGCTAATCGCTACGATTTATGGCGTTTTTTTTGTCTTTCATTTGTTTAATTTCTCATAAGAACCGAGATAAAAAGAGTGTTTATACGCGTCCACATCCTAAGAGGAAGAGGTTGAAATAAGCGCTGAATTATCTTTTCAGTAGCAGCAGCCGCAGCAGTACAATTATTTATGAAATCATGCTGCTTCCCGTTTATGGAAAAGGTGTGCAACGGTGGCTGGTGGAAGAGAGAGAGAGAGAGAGAGAGAGAGAGCGCGGGGCTAGTATATATTTCCATCTGTCCATGAAGGTGAAATTTAAAACGCGCAATCTTTTGCAAGTGCCGCTCGCCGATTTTCGGGAGTGGGAAGTTTGATTTATCCGAGCGAGACGGCGGCAGCTCGTAAATAGGGATTGCGAAAATTCGCGACCGGCAGTGTAATCCCGGCAAGAAGCTGATAAGAATGCACATAAATTTAGGACCACGCAGCAGCGGCGGCGGCGGCGGCAGTAGTAGCGCCAATGTGTGATCCGGCGCAGGAAATCGAGAGAGGGAGAGAGCTCGCCGGGGATGAGGATGAGAGGACGACTTCCACGGAGAGGACGACGTGCACGTACGCCGCTATCCTCCTCCTCCTCCTCCTTCTCG
Organism: Anagyrus pseudococci; assembly: GCA_030522585.1. NCBI lineage: Eukaryota > Metazoa > Arthropoda > Insecta > Hymenoptera > Encyrtidae > Anagyrus > Anagyrus pseudococci. Next base: position 50,263 of record JAPYYQ010001845.1, read on the forward strand.
CTCGACGGGCGCGCGCGCACGAGCGTCGTCCCGAGGCTCTGTGGTCGCGCGCGGCGGCTAGGCCACTCCGAATAACAAATCGCGCGTGTACTTCGTAATTACGGGGTAATGCCGGGCATCATGACTGCCCGGTCCCCGGTTAATGGCATGGCTCGGCTAATTCGACCCCCCCCCCTTCCCCGGCCGGCTCACCCTCGAGCGTCGAGCGTTTCTCCTTCCACTTGCCGCACGGGGGCCGCATGTACGAGAGCCCGCGGGCGCAGCCTACACGACGTCCACCTCTAGCCGCGGTGGTCGGCAAACATTTTCTTGCGCGCGTCGCCTCTCTGCTAACTGGTCACATGAATTATTTTTGCGGCTAGTCGTTCAATTTCGCCGTCTCTGTGTGGGGGCCGTGTGTTGAGCAAAAAACAAACCTTCCTCCCGGCACTCCCTCCTAGCCTCTGCTCGTCTGACTTTCAAATGGCCCGATCGTATTGCTGCCAGTCGGTGGGCGGCTCGTTGGGACTGCGGGGCTGGAGGAGGAAAAACGCTGCTCAATTACGACAATGCCGGGCTGCTATACGCGCGGCAAAGCGTTTCAGCCGATGTCATTCCCCGCGAATTGTTTCGTTTGCTCCGTCCCTGTTGACTTTGAAAAATCGAACTTTACGCGTCCACAGCCCAGCAAGCGCGCGCGCGCGCGCGCCCGCCTCCGTTATTCACAGAGCGAGCGCGCGCGGTGCGCATATTGTTGAATAATTCGAGACATTCCATTTTAGCCCCATTGTTTTCGGGCCCCGGGTGATAATTCCAAAAGTGACGCGCTCAAACTCCAATACGCAACTTGTTTATTTGGCTTCCGGGGAAACGCACTAACGCGCGCGCGCGCGCGCCCGCGTGGAATTAAAACTATTGCGTGTTTGTAACACAAAAGGGGGAGAAAAAACGAAAACTACGCTTTTTCGAAACGTTTAATTAACTTGCGAGCGTTATTTTTTTTCTGGGGGGGGGGGAGAAGCGCTCTTGTAAATGCCGCGCGCGCTTGGTCAAATGTTTTTATCTCTCCTATTACCTCGACGTATCCGCTGTACGTGCAAAATTTATTTAACAACGGAATCTCGGACGAGGACAAAGGAGAGATTTTTTTAAAATCCCTTTATCGTTGCGCAAAAATTTGTTTAATAAAAAAGAAAAAGAGTTAGCATTGATACAACAATGCACGCGGTAATATATATCGCGGAGCAAGGGAGAATAAAAGGAGGTAAAATCGGCGATCATATAGATGTTCCGGCCATTTATCATTCAAGCCACGATTGTCTGATAGAAATACAGGCGGAGTGGGGAGGCGGGGGATATAAGAAATTGACAATTGTCTGTATGCTTAAAATGCATGAGAAACTGTAACGGCATCCCGTTCTCTCGTTGAACGGGACAGACACGATCTGGGTGGATCGTGTCTCATCCTTCCGTTCCCGGCGCGGAACAACGAGTCTTCACGTTCGATCGGGAGCACACGACTGGCTTCATTAGGCAAAATACAATCGTCTTTCTGCTGGAAGATAATTTTAATGTATACCCCCGCCTACCCTTTCTTCAACATAAAACCTTAAATCAGCAGGTCGGGAGCTTCACACGTGCATGGTAAATGTTGTTTACGTGTGTTTATTTGCAAGCCAGCGGCAAATGGTATACAATCTTAACGATGTTTCCTCTCTCTCTCTCTCTCACGACTTGAATCACGTGCTTTTATGCGCTTCTACTTACGGCTCATGCATATTTCGGTTATACGCACAAGAGGGAACGTTGCTTATTCGCAAAATTAAACCTCTCAACGGGCTTGTTTCGAATTAAAATGCTAATTTTCGTAAATTGTGTCGTTCGCCGATGATACACGCGCGATAGGCCCAGCGATATTTGCCAGGAGAAAGTATACTCTTATGTCCGGGCAAACTGATAACTTGCAATCGTAAACGTATGCATAACACATTGGATTTGTGTGCCGTGCACACGTAGGCGCAATGTGTCTACATAACAAGGAGTATAGGTGAACTGCAAACACAGCAGGCTATGTCAACGTCACACACATTAACGCCCGATTCGAGACGACGCTCTGAAGTAGGTTTATTTTTCAACCTACTTTCGAAATTTACCCGTAAAACGGGAATTAAAAATGTTTATTGTCAATGGTCACTGATAAGGAGGACTGGGCGAATTAACATTTTTTGTCAAGTAGTCAAGTTCTTTTGAACACAGGTATACATATACACGAGAACTCGACGTCATTAAAAACCCCGAGCAACTTGTGTCGCCGCTCTCCTGTCAACATCGCGTCTCTGGGCTTTGAAAAAATTTTAAAATTCATCAAAACGAATTAAAATCTTAATTCAGTGGAAACGTCTTCCTTGCGCATGATCTGTGGACTATCTGAAAGTTTGAGAGAAAAGTTTAGCTATTTGGCCAAAGTTTTCTCTAATTATGAAAGCGGTATCGCAAAGAAGCATTAAAGAAAACGATAAAATTTTCCTCAAGCACTTGGAAATATATAGAAATTGCCGGGGGAATTTTGTATACGTAGATCGCTCGTGATGAAGTGCGATTTGTTCCCAAGCAATTTGTTTATTCGTCGACGAGTTTTGCGATTAATTCAACATCGAATCGACTATAAATTTTTCGAAGAATATTCTATAATGTTTTGTTGATAAAAGAAAGAGAAATCAAGTAGGCTGAGGTAAAGTATAGGCGCTGCAGGATGGTGAAGTATCAGGTGCCATTTACATATTAACTTTGGTTAGGCGTCGATTTTATGAGTCGAATAGACGACATTCCGGTTTCGCGGTGAGTTTAAAGCCACAGAGCCGGGCTGGTTCGGGCTCAATGAGGCTTTGAAATTCCTGTCGGCGGGGGTCGGCACACGAAACGACCGTAAACCTCGTAACTGGAAGGAGCTTTTAATGGCAAAGAGAGAGAGAGAGAGAACCGTCCTTTGCCGCCTTCCACACGCCAATGGCTCTATGGCTAGTTTTCATCTACTCAGCTCAACCAAGAGCACAGCAGTGCGAGCCCGATTATAAACGATCACCGTAGCGCGCGCGACTCACCTTTGCCGCTAAATTTCAACTGCTCCGAGGGGGGGGGGGGCGCGAATCTTTTGAGATAGCGTTGAAAAAAGGCCTTTTCGCGCCTGGCTAGAGACGAACTTTCGTCGGCGATGTCTTACGCGACGAAAAAAAATTGAGGGACATTTAAAACTTGACTATACGAAAAAGTAAGCCAAGCTGTTTTTTCAAATTATTTTTCCACGAACCTCTTTCGCCTTCTCCGCGCCTTTATACTACCCGCTCTTTAAAATATCTTTTACGCCCTGGCGACTCGCTATAACGAAGCTTTCGCACGTGTGTCTATTCACGAAAATTTCGTGTTATTCGAGCGATTAAACTAAATGAAAATAAAAACAAAGTTTACAATTTGACGCTGGTTTATGCGTTGCGCGTTATTCGCTGAACGGTAATAAATGTAAAAGGAGAAGAAGAAGTCGAGGCATTTTTCCGTCTTCTAATTGACGAAGAGAATTTCAACGTTAAACAGAGCATTTATTATTCTCCTTGGCTTATCGCATCTGCTTCTTGTTAGTGTCTACGTGCTCTTTGAGCCGATTGCGGCCCCTTTGACTAAGTCCGTTTCATCTTTTGCAACAGCAAGCGGTAAAGAAAAATTGAAAAGTTTGCAGACTCGCTGGCCGCGGTTACGAGTCTTCGCACAGAGAGACACAAGACACACAGACAGAAAGGGCGTTCCGGCTGGGAGCTTTATTTTTAAAAAATAAGCTCCGCCGCACGAAGATGACTCGCGCACGCAGCCGGGCTTAAAAAATAAGGGAGCGTTATGAGGGCAGAGGACACAAAGTAGGGGGCGAGAGAAAAATAAAAAAGAAAAAGATGTCGCTTGAGCCGCCGCCGCCGCCGCCACTGCTTCAAAGCTGAATCTCACAGGAGCGCGCATCAGACTAAAATATATCCTCCTACCCCTCTCGTACACACATACACACACACACACACACACGCACGCACACAAAAGCACGCGCACATACTCTGAAGAACTATTCCTCAATGATGCCCTTGGGACTGAAGGACCTGTTTTATCAATTTTACCCGTGGGATCTTTTGAAAAATATAAAAAAGAAGAAGAAGAAGTAAACCGCCCGAGCGCGCAGGGGGAAAAATGACGCCCGGGGAAAAAAGCGGCGGCGGCCGAGAGCACAAAATGCAAATGCAGATTTTTCCAAGCTTATTATTCCTTGAGGACTGTTAAATTAGATTTCTGCATAAGAAATAGAATAACGACATCATATTTTTATAAAGCCCGAGCTTAGCGCCCCCTCCCCTTACCCTTTACTCCCCTGCTTACTTCCTCGCTTTGTCATGAGGTAGCAGCGTTTAATAGGGGCCAAAACACTGTAATCAAGAGCAAATAAAAAGAAATGAGACTGCAGTTTTAAAAAAAAAAATGGTGGAAATAAGCGGTCGTTCGAAGCGGCTTTTTAAGCCCGCTTTATCTGATAGCCTGAAGATGGGAGGGCGTGTGTAGGAGAAGGAGAACGACGATGAGGGTGGTTTTGGATAGTAGAAGTGAAATGCATTTTCGGTGGTCATTTGGGTACGCACGCGATGTGGGTCGTCAAATTACATTTGCAGCGCCGGCAGCAGCGGCTCCTGTAATTCACAGCAAAGCCGGGCTCATAACGCTTACGCGGAAATCGAAGTTGGAGAATCGCACATGAGTGGCACGCACACATAGACGACGGGCTGCATCTCCGACAATCTATTCGGGTCATCGAGGACACGAGGAGAGAGTAAGAGCCTCGTAATAAGTCCCATCCCTTCTAATTGTTCCACAACAATGCGTCTCTGTCGCTCTTTTAAATCGATGTAATCTTCCTGATTATTCTTTTCTTCCGCCTTTTCAGAAGCCGCTCCCCCCGCTCAAAGCACCCCTTCTCTGCTTTCCCTCCACTCCCTCCTCCCTACCCATCGCCGCACCTCTTCTCGCTTTCTCTCGTTCGCGCTTAAAATCCAGCAAATGAGAAAGAGAGAGAGTGTGTGTGTGCCCGGGATGAAAGTAGCAGGGGGATACAGCTGATAAGCCGAAAAGAAAGAGAGCCAGTCCGCGAGTAAAATCCGTAGCACCTCTGCCCAATTGTGTAGCTGCGACGAAAAAAAAAAAAAAGAAATAGGACGAAATTTTTAATCCAAGTTTTCCGAGTTTTAAACTAGCTCAGCCTTAGGTGCATACACATGAGTTGCTTCTTCTCTCTTTTTTTTTCTTCCCATCGAGGCTTTTTGACAGTTGATTGAGTGTTTTTCGGTGTATGACAGATGCCGGGGCTCGAACTCACGAGCCGTGGATTTCGAGGCCAAAGCTCTGTTGACCGAAACACTCGAGGACCCGGTGATAAGTTTTAGTATGATTGTACGCGAGAATCAATCTTGATGAATCTTCGTTGTTTAAGTAAATATATGCATTTCGAGTGGAGGTAAGTTAGCTTTTAATATAACAGAGTGTCTACGACGATGTGAAATAGTTGCTGTGCGTTTTTTTTTTCGATTAAATTAATCGAGCAAATAGCAACGCTAGAACTAGATTGCTAAGCAATTAATCATCCGATGGCCGTTTGCTCTTTACGTAATATAGTTGTATTACAGCACAAGTCACAATGCACAGGATAAATTTAATGTTTATCCGCAGTGTTGGTCGGCCTTGGGAAATATCCATAAGCTTCGATGCCGAAATAGAAAGCGTTTCGATGAATATTTCTATTTCCGGTTATTCACGCGCCGTCGCGGTCTTTCCAGCCGTCTAGAATGATAGCTGGGAAATACAGTTTGACAAGCGCGAAGCAATTCTCGGTTGTTGAAAAACAACCGAACGCCGCTATCGTTTCTTTATATCGGAATTTGACAAACCGCCGCTTTCCGCAGTTGCTTAAAAATCAAAAAACTCGCTCGTTCTTTCTCTCTCTCTAGCGATGCCAACTGTATGATTGCTTTTTCTCCCGCAACTCGATTTTTGTTTGTAAAAACTCCCCATGTGTAACGTAACAGAACGAATCTGACTGGATTTCACTTTTAACGATTCACCTATGATATTTTACCTCTATTATTTCAATAAAAAAAATCTATTTTATTACTAACGTAAGCGCTGTAAACTGTTTCCGTTAATTTAACCAATAAATATTGTACAACAAGTATAGAAAAAAAGCAAAATTCTTTTCGTTTTTAATTATTTTCGAAAAAAAAATACTTCTAATAATTTATGCTTACACGAGAACAATTTTTAATAAAGGTTTACTTTAGATTTTTAAATGAAAAAAAAACAGAAACACACAGATAAGGAAGCTTTTTTTCTGTTTATTAAAAATTCACAGCGAACAACAGTTTGGCTGCTAACTAAGTGAAGTCTGATAACAAAATTAAGATGAAATATTTCTCTAAATTCTCATTGCATAAATGAGTCATATCAGCATGTTTAAAAAATGCAAACTTCTCCGACTGATCTGCATTAATAGTATAAAAAATTTACTCGCCAAACACACTTTGTTTGAGCTGGCAGGTTTAACAAAGATTTATGCGCGTAAACGTGCAAATATATGCGAAGGAAAGTGGGATTAAAAAGAATTGAATAATGCAGGGAAAAATGAAAAGTGAACTAGACTCGATAAGGGACCACGTCATTGCGTCAAATTTCGAGTGCCGAATGCATTTGAACCCCCGCTTGATTGATTGAATTTCAAAGTTCAGATGGAATAGTCATAAGTGACACTAATTGTGCCACATTGCTGGGCTTCCTGCAGACGGAGCGCGAGGCCTTGCCGCATAGTGAAACGCGAGTCTTGGATGTAATTACAAATTTAAGAGTATAATCGAAAATTTACCTTTTAAAAAAAGCCCCCCCCCAGGAAATTACTGCTAATTACAAACTTATTTCAAACTACATTCTAATTTTTGCATTTTTAGCATTTTCGTCTTTTCATTTGGCTAATTAAAAACTAGCATGAGGTACTTTTAAGCAGTTTCAATGAACACTCTATAACATGTGTTTGATACTTTTTTCTCTTGCATTTAATGGAAAATGTTGAACAAAATTATTTTATTCGGCGTTTTTTTTTTTTTTTTTTTTTTTTTTTTTTTTTTTTTTTTTTTTTTTATTTTTTTTTTTTTTTTTTTTTTTTTTGTTTTTTTTTTTTTTTTTTTTTTTTTTTTGAAGAAGAAGATGAATTCGTAAGTAGATTTGAATTAAATAATTGGTTATTCTAACCATGAAAAAAAAAGAATGAATAAAACACGAGATTTGAAGGTAAGGTGTGGAATAAAGTTAAGATGGCGTAGAAAAGATCGGCAAACTTGATATTATAATGTTAATAAATTTGCTCAAGAGCCGTAAATCTCAGCTCGTTTAAGCGGGAAGGAAAACGTTTAAGCCTCTTGCACACGCTTTCTATAGTTTTAAACAAGTCTCGGGGCTCGCGGGCGCGCGCGCGAGTATGAAGTCGAGTGTCATAAAATCCGCTATGAAATACGCGAGTTGGTATTAGAGAAAGTAAGCACATGGGTCAAACTCACTTGGCTGGGCATGAATTTCAAACGGCAAATAAATTCATGATCGCGAGCGAGCGCGCATCTACGCGCCGGGCGCTTAGACTTGCAGCCGCGCAAACACGTTGAAATTTTCTCGAATTACGGCCGCGTAAAAATACAGCGGACCAGCCGTGGAAGGCAAATTCGCGCGGCTACGCGCAAGCCCAAAGAGAGAGAGAGAGAGAGAGAGAGAGAGCCTCGAATACTTGGACTTCTTATACCAAAGCTCGGAACGCGCTCGGCGACGAGCGAGAGAGAGAGGAAGGGAGGACTCAGTGGGGCGGTCGGTCCTGCCAAAGAACTGTCTGTCCCGATTGTACTTAGCCAGGCGGCAACTCGAACTTTCGAAGTCCACGGACGCAGCGCACCTTTCGAGTTTCCCTCCACCGCCCCCTCCTCACCGTCCCGCCCCTTTTCACTCTTTCTCTCGGCTGTCGTCCGGTGCCTATTACCATCCACCAGACTCCACCGAGATAGCGGTTTACTGGCACCTCTGAGCTTTTGATACCTAATACTCTCGCCAGAGCCTTGGGGGATATAATCTACTTTTTTTTTCTCTCTCTCTCTTTTCTTCCTTTTTTCAATCTGATCGTCGAGCTCGCGACTCATTTTAGCGTTTCACCTGAATTTCCCTCTCCTTTTTTTTTCATTTCGTCCGTGTATATTATCGAGTCACAAAATTCGGAATGAACTCGTGAAAGTCGGAGTCACGTTTATAAAGGCGTTATATTTATATGAACCGGCAAACAAATTAACGATGCCAATGACGAATTGGGCGTGGAAAGAAATATTTATTGGAAACGTGCGAGGTACTTAATACGATTAATTCCGATGCATTTTCGAGGCGAGCCAATGCCGGCCTGCCCGGATATACGCGGGTAGTTTAATTAATGTTAATTGAGAAAAAAAACATGAACATAGAATAATTGTGTTTTGGTGCACTTGACAAGTTGATCTTGTCGAAGTGGAAAAATCGCGGGAGCAAGTCGGCTAGAAACCGTCGAACGACGTGGTTTCTGATATGGAAAAAAAAGAATCTTGAGTTAAAAATAAAGAAAAAAAGAATAGGGGGAAAAATATTTTCCGTGAAAATGTATTGCACGGCCGGGAGAGGAGGAGAAACGTGCCGGGAACGAAGAAAAGAGAGGCAAAAAAAATTGAGAGAGAGAGAGAACCGACAAGGGGAGTACAGAGGGGCTGCGAGGGGAGATTTTAATGAAACTCGGTACGATTTCGCCGCAGCGTCAGCTATTTCTATTTCACGAGCCCGCTCCTTTGTGCCTTTTCTCAGGTGAGATATGAGTAATCGTTATCCGAGAGCTCAATGTGAATGAACCGTCACCACCGCTACAACGAGTCTGCCGCTGCTGCGAGAGAGGGAGGAGCGGTTGGGGGGTGGGAGACCTGCACTATAAACCCTTTCAGCGCGAACAAAAATCTCGTAAGCTTTGTTTCGACATTTACCTATTTTATCACTCCCTCGGCCGGTTCCCGCTATCGCTTTTATTATTAACGAAGACAGAACAATTCGTCTTTCGCTTTTTCATCATCTTCTTTTTTTTATGTGCTCTTTGCTCTCTGACATTCAATCAGCTCTATTCTTTTAGCGGTCCATCTATAATTTATAAGCTCGCGGTTATTTTAATTTCTAATCGATCGCTAATGCGAATAGAATGACAGCCAGAATTTGAAGCAGAAGAAAGAGGTTAAAAAAAGCCCCGACGCGTCGGGGAGCGTGAAAAACGAGTGCTCGCTCTTTTGCCGGGGCAGTGATACGAGTCGAGGAATGATCCGGCGCACGGGAAAGAAAGAGAGCGAGCTCGTAAAAAGAGCAGAGACTCACCTTTGATGAAGTCAACGGCCATCTCGAGGCCGTAAGTGTCCTTGTCGCAGTCGTCGAGTATGTGGGCGCCGATCTTGACTCCAGGCACGAGGCCCCGGGCGGTCCTCGCGCTCGTGCACCATCATCAGGCCCCCGAGGACGAGGTCGCCCTCGACGACGGCCTCGAGCTTCACCGGCCAGACCATGGCTGCAGGGCCGTCGCGGGCCAGTAGCCTGAGCTCCTCGGCCGACGAGGAGGAGGAGAGGGCCATGGCCCGAAACTCGAGCCACTCGCCGTGGCGTATGGGGTGGTGGGTCTCGGGGTTCTCGGGCCGCCAGTGGCGCGCGGGCCGGGCCGACTGCTCGAGCTCCGGCTCGTCCTCGTCGGCCGGGCGGAAGTGGCTCGGGTGGCGCTTGTGCAGGGCCGCGCCAGGCCCGATCGCCCCGAGGACCGACAGCAGCACGAGGACCAGTCTCATCGCGCTGAATCGCCTGGCCGCTCGTCGGGCCTCGTTCGTCGCAGCGCGACCCCCGCCGACTCCCCCCTCGGCCGCTCTCTCATCTTGCCGGAGGACGAACGAGGACGAACGACAGCTGTTGCTCTCGGGCACTGCTGATACACCGCGGGCTTGCTGGCGCCGCTGATGATGATACTGACGATATATTGATGCGCTCCTGTCGGGAATGGCCGAGCGGCCTTGAGATAACAAACGTATCGACGAGAGACCGCGCTACGCTCTCTCTCTCTCTCTCTCTCTCTCTCTCGGTGTGTGTGTGTGTCACGGGGACAGCGCTGCTCAAATATCCTATCGCTGCTGCCTTGATTTTATCTTCTGAATAATGCAACGTTTTTCATCTCGACAAAATCAGCTATTTCTTTTATTTTTTTTTTAAATTTCAAAACTAGAAATTATTCGCTCGAATGGTTGATTTCAATAAAAATGTTTCGCGATACAGCGGAGAGCAGGTATGGGCGCTGCCAAGCAAACCCGAGGGAAGCTTTCAAATGTCAACTGTGCTTTATACTTTGTTGTTTGTAACAGAACGTAAAACCGAAGAAAAGTTTATTCGTAATAAATAACTGATTCTAGAAAATCCTGGACTTTATACGATATCCTCGTGGTTCGTAAAGTGTTTCAGGAAAAAAAAGATTGAATATTTCGTTTTATCGAGCCGGCAGTGTGCAGTTATAAAAGTTACCTGCTATCGCTGACTATTCATGAACCTTTATGGTTTTGCGAATGTACAAAAAATCATTTTAAATTTTTAGTGATCCGCAGATATCGACAAAGATTTATTTAATTTTCATAATGAGTTGATGGGGACAAACAAAAGTTTTGTAGTTTAAATAAAGAAATTATGAATAATTGTATATAACAAAAAAAAAATGTATATCCGTGTGAAAGCTAATTACTTTGAAAGTATTATTTGGCTAATCTCGCGTTCCTATAATTTTTCTCGTCTCTCAACCATTATAACTTTAAATCGCTCGTGTGACTCCTGACTTTTTAATTATCGTTGATTAACGAGTTTGAAGAAAAGTTTTTAGCTTCATACGTAGATCAATAATATCACTTCTGGGCAGATCGTCGGTCTGTACGTGACCATTTTACGATTTTATTTTCATCAAGTTCGAAAGACTTTATCCGTCGCTCGTCGGCTGTTCTAATAAAACATTAAAATCTTCAATTTCGTTTTATTATTAATTTTTTTTTCTTTTCAAAATTTTACTCTCTTCGCCCAGTTTATTTGCGAGTGCGGTACGATGTAATCCGACCCAAGAGCTTATTTGCATTGTTTGCATGGAAAAATTAATTTACAGGGCAACTTAAATATTCTTTGCAACTTTAGTAACCCCAAGATTTAATATCACATAGCAAATACCGTGAGCTACAACAGCAAGAAGATAAATTCACTTGTCACATGTTAATTTAATTTCACTCCAGTGGAAGTTGGCCGTTATTAAACCTTCGGCTTCCGCAAAGTCGTACTTTTGCTTAGTTGCAGATTTTTATTTACGATATTTTGTTTTATTTTGTATTTTTATTTCAGATCGATATTACTATTTCAACGTCGTTCATGTTACATACCCTTAAAACAAAGTAAATAAAATTATAGACGAATTTATTGAATTTCCATTTATTAAAACGCGTTTGTTCAATTTTTTTAGTGAGCTTTCAATATTTATTTAAAGTTTAAAATGAAAATATTTGAAATAGATCAAGTGTAATTTAAAAATTTACAATATTCACGTTAGTCGGTCGAATGAATACTTTGAAACTAAAACTTCGATAAATATTACGACAAAATCAGCATAATAAAATAAATGCATGCAAATACACTATTAGCAGAATCAACATGTGCTGCGATTGTTGGCTTTTAATAATCGAGCAGCTCATCAAAATAAGCCATTCTCTTCAATCCCTTGTGCAATTTAATGTACATATAACTATAGGGTGTAAGTTAAAATTACTCGCTGAGATTGAGATTAGCGGCTAATCCTTGGTCAGCAATCTAAACATACTTCAACGAATATTACAATAATATTGCTTCGATGAGTTGAAGTCTATAAGCAATAAAGCAAATTGCCCTTCGAAACTTTGCAACTTGCAATTTCCACTGTTTTTTTCTCGCGTCAAATAGCGCTTTAAAATTTTAATACTCGATCTACAACTACTGCTCCATAGCATTTGCAGTGTGAAAAAGTCATCCACTCGGTCATAGCGGTGACATTGAAATTTGCTGATACGACCAGAAAGAAACTAGAACGAAGATTTAATTATGCGTGATAAGTGTTAATGAAAAGTGATCAAAGATAACTCGCGCGGGGACGCGATGATCGCGTGGATCATTTTACACCGATGTTAATTATGGCACGGCGACGGTTGGAATCGTCTCGTTCTCGCGAAAGCAAAAACGTTAGGGAAGCTCGAAAAGGGGTTGTTTTAATCGATGTAAATTCGATGGGTTTTGATGAAGCGAGTTTCGTAACAAAGAAGCCAAGGATGCGAGTTTGGCATTGAAGTTAGGGGCGCCGTTGGAACTTTAATTTCCAGCCGGAATCCCCTAAGCGTTCGGACAGCTGGGATGGATGCGGAACCGCATGCGAAACACTGAACAATCTCATAAGTTCTATCTCCAATGATAGCTTTCGATGTGCTCCGAATCACCAATAAAAATCCATCGCATCGGCCTCGGGATTTCCTCTTCTCCCTTAACTCCCACGCTGCGTCAAGAGACCCCAACCTTTCTCTCATAGATAAGAAAATAAAAATAAAAAATATATATATATATATATAAAGAAACTAAGAAACTAAAAATCGAGAAGGAAAAGAGAAAGGATAAAAAACAATACGCGTGTATAGATATACACATTTTCCCTGAGCTCGTATACATCTGAGGCGTAACTACCAGCGTTATTGCGACGGATGTCAATTCTAGGGCGCCTGTACACAAGCGTAAACGTTTTCTCTCATTCTCTCCCTCTTCTTCGCCTACTCTCCTTCTCTTTTTCTTTTCATCCAAGCCTCTTTTTCCCTTTGTTCCTTCTTTTTATTTCTTTTTTCTATTTCACGGATAACGTTTTTCACTGCCGCGTGGCATCAAATATATATATATCTGAATTTCGCCGAGGTCATTTCTACCGAACAATCCAGCAAGGCGAAAATGACATGAGAATCATCGGCCCGTACCTCTCATTGTTTATTGTTTCTACTTTATCTTGTTATCTTTTCTGCTTGCCCGTGCCACGCGCCTCGAGTGCGTGCTCATCATCATCATTATTTGACGATTACTGCCAATCGATTTCTTTATTTGTCTTCAACCCCTTGGAAATAACACGGAAAATTGATGTAATTTAAAATAATTAACCGACAGTGTTTATTAAGGTATTACGAAACATTGCATGCCACGTTGCCTTTCATTACGCCACTGTCTGTTTATTAATAAAATTTTTCAAAATTGGCGGTTCGGTAAGAAAATATTAATCGTCGCTATTTTAACCGGCTCGCTTCAAAGTATCGTTTATCAACTTTAATTAGATTGACAGAAATAAGCACTTGAAGAAGGTGTGCTTATAATTAGATGTCTATTATCGAACTCGTTCGGCTTTAAATATCTATCCACTTTGGCCAGCTAATTAACTGAATTAATTAGTATAAAAACTAAAAAGTCTGCCTACATTTATCAAATAGTAAAACTGACCACAAATGAATTTAAATACTGACTCCAACAATAGCTTGTGATGCGTGAAGTCTTTAATTTGCAATTTAATGCCCCCCTCCCTCCCCCTCCCTCCACCAAATACGGTGTCAGAGAACTATTTGGCTCGTTACGCACCATCGATGTCGAGCAGTCAATAAAATGTATGTGTGCACATGACATTCGGTTAAATCGAGCAATGAGCCAGATGGTAAGCGCGATCTTGCGGCCACGTATTAAAATGCCCGCACGTTCAATAATTGCAATTAATTGAGAAATAATGTGTTATGGACTTAATCCTGACGCCTCGGATTTGTGCTCTCATGCTCATATCGGCATCTTTTATTTACTTTCGGCACTCATAAACAGAGGCATTAGCCACTTGCGAATATGAATTTTGCAAAATATTTACCGCCCCATATACGAGTGTGTAACAAAATATATGCGTGCATAAATTATTTTTCAAACGTTATTATTTCATTTGTAATTTTCAACACAATTTTTTACGTTTGGAATTTTTTTTATTATTATTCGAGTTTTATATCGAAACGTGCTTTTTGTAAACATAATAACAGGTTTCAATAAGTTTGACAACATATTATATCTCATTCGAAATTCATGAAAATTTCTTTTTTTCTCCTTTAAATAATGTAATATATACATTTCACGAAACAATATACATAGGGTATTGTCAAGTATCAGATATTCGATAACAAAGTTTCTTAAAAACCAAACTTTTTGCTATCGAAAATATGTTCGCCATCGGGAAAGCTTGTCAAATGTATTCAGTATGAAACAGGAATTTAGAAAAAAAAAGAAGCTCGTTGTAGCAGAAAATTTGTGAAAAATATAATACAAGAATATTTCCGGCAATGAATTTACGTAAAATCTGTGAAAACGTAAGGTATAAGTCATTTGTTTTGACTTTTTTTACCCGCTCTGCGCTCTCATATGCACAAAGAACGTTTTGCTGGTTTATAGGTACAATCACGTAACACAACCTGCTGAGTTCATTATAGAGACTTTTCATGCTACAACATATGCAGAAACGCAAGCCCGTTTTGTCGATAAAAAAATCAAGGTTTGGAATAATAATCTGACTTTATTTATTTTTCTTTTAATTACTTTTTATCGAAAATAATCAAGTCAATCGTAGATTTAATGAGAAATTAAATGAAGAAATTCCGTGCGTTATTTATTCTTGGAATTAATTAATAGAGAAATTATACGTTAATGTATTTTTAATTCTAGCTTAGCTGAATAATCACCGATTTAAGGCTATATTTTCGTAAGAAAAAGAACAATGAAAAAAAAGGACGAAAGTAATGAAGATTAACACTTACAGCAAAGCGAGACTTTTGCCTACGTTTTTCCTAATTATGAATAGCAAGATGAATCACCGTGCTATGTTCTAGACTTATCCCGTTGTGATGCATTGTTTTCAGCGCGAACAGAATGCTTTTTTTAGCATTTGAATTTTCAAAATAGTTTTTAAAAACTGTGCAAGCAGGTCTGGAGTTATGAAATATTTTGATACTTTTATATTGAATAGCATATACTTGAATTCAAAATTCGTTCGTTCCAAGATAATCATTATGAATAAAAAAAAAATAAATAATAAGCGACATGAGTTTTTAAATGAGGTCTTAAATTTTAAAACTTTTTCCGTGTTTTTTGATTCCTTCAGAATTTCATCTTTTCATTCATGCATTCGTAAATAAGACGGCTGTGTAAGTTTCAAGTTTCCCAAAAAATTATTCAAACTTTTAATGTAGGTGATGGATTTTTTTTCAGATAGAATAAACACGTGCAAAACTGAAAAAGTAGGAATTCAGTATGGATGCTTCAATTTTAAACATCCGCGGAATCTATATTAAATATGGTTTCCTTTTTTGTTTGTGTTTTCTTTTTAAATACTTTATTGATAATTTTAGATGTACTGCGATTGATAGCCCCGACAATTAAAATTTAAAAATGAAGAACTAAAGTTAGTTAGACTCAGGATTAAAAAATTATAAACGACGGAAAAAGTTAAAATTTTAAATATTGAAGTACATTAAATAACTATTACGGATAATAGGTGTAAGTCATTAATGCTTTAAATTGATCCTCTTGGGCTTAAAAATACGTACAGATTTAACAAAAATAAGAGTTATTATTCAAGGGATTTTTTAAAGCTGGTAAAATTTAATGAAATACAGTGAAATTTTAGAAACAATGAAAATATAAGTAAATTATTAAAGAATAATGACATAAAAAATGACATAAAAAATTGCTAGGTATGTTTGAATGAAATAACTCGAAAAATTGCTGAAATAACAAATTGTAGTAGTGTTAAATGTAAAATTATCATCCGAATGACACATAGTATACATGACCGCAGTAAACTTTTAACAAGTGAAGTTTTAAATTGCCATATCGCCGGCGCCATATCAATTAGAAGTTTGCTACCACATCCCGTTTCTGCTCTCATCACAATTCCGATTTGGTCTAGTTAAATGTTTTCTAGTTTATTAATTTCGCACAAGGTGACCACCACCAACTTAATCATCCAAAACTTTTCTCCTCCTTAAGTCAACCAAGTTAGTGGAATTTAGAACTACGTGCCCTGCCCCCCCCCCAGCCCACCCCTTTAACCTGCCTTCTTTCGGACCCCCCTGCCGGCTCGGCTTTACGACGACAAAAGTGATCGTGAATAGTCAGCGATAACGCAAATTCAATGTAAGCTTTGAGCAGCGCTGAAACTTGACAATTAATTACCTCGCTCGTTAATTAATCGCAATCTTGTCTCCCGGCCGATTAATTAGCCGCAGAGCTCCGAACTTCTGCGCCTCTTACTTAGGGCAATTTAATGCCTGCTGCTTTGGCCGGGCGCGCTCGAGAGGTTGCGGCGCTCTGGTCTCTGCGCCGGTCGAATAAAAAAATTCGCCGACGACGACGGACTCGAGCCGATCTCGAGCGGCTAGCTTGGCCGAACACGCGCCCGAGCCATAGCGTTTGCTACAAGCTTCTTGCCCTCCGGCACGGTTTGCGCGCGGCGAACGAGGCGCACCACTCGGCGTCGGGGCGGCCACTGAGCTGGCTGCTACTACTGCCGCTGTCGACGACGACGTCGCGCGCGCGGCTCAGCCGAGTAGCGCCGCCGCCTACCCCTCCACTTGGGCCCTCTCTCTCTCTCTCTCCCGCGCTCTCCCTTCGAGCCTCTCTGCTCTCTATACTGCTTGCTACTCGCGCCAGCCGCAGCAGCCCTCCGCAGCTACTCCTGTGTGTGCTCTCTACGGTCTATGCACCCGGAATGCCGAGTCCCGTTCCACTAGCTTCCTCCACTACTACGACTGCTGCGCCGTACCCCCTTGCCGCGCTCTCGTTTCTTTTCTCTCGCGAGCGCTGCTTATACTTTGTTTTTCTTGTCCCTCCTCCTTCCCGCCCCCGGGCGGCATTTGCTTGCTTTTTTTTCATGTTTTTTGCCGGAGCATCGCGGTTTTTAGCGCGTAATTTTTCAATGCTCCCTTTTCTCTCTCTCTCTCCTTGCCGCGTGTGCTCCGGATGGCCCGACGCCCTCTCGACTGCTGTTCTCTTTCCTTGCGCTTGTTTCTACCCACCCCCTCTTCCTCGGATCGGGACACTAGTATACGAATTCGCTGGCGAGCCATGCTTTTCTATTTTCAACAAGCAAAGCCAAGGGCCGCGTGAGCAGGGCACGGCATGTACGCGGAAAGAGAGAGAGAGAGAGAGAGAGAGAGAGAGAGAGAGAGAGAGAGAGAGAGAGAGAGAGAGAGAGAGAGAGAGAGAGAGAGTTACGAACGGGTGGAAGGGCTGCGCGCTAGTTGCCGAGAAAACCGCTTTTTACGATTCGCCTTTATTTTTTAACATTACGACTCCCTCGAGACAGTATGAATTCATAAAAACATTTATTGCTCGTATTCCGGCTACAGGCTTTTTTTTACAAACAATGCCTATCCCCGCGTACAATCGTCGATGATTGATAAAGCAAATGCTCAATGATAAATATGACGTTAATATACGTGCGAGTTGACGAGCTCAAAAGTGTACCATCCACACACGTAAATTAGACTAATTTGGTGTTATCTGTTTTTTTTCATTTTTTCTCGGCGAAAATGATATATACGCTGATCTATATATGGAATACAAATAGAGTTACTTTTTCGTCAATATTGACGTTCTAATTTGTGTATAAAACATAAATTAATTATGCTTTATGCGCGAAATTTAGATTAGAACACATTTATAAAGCCAACTTTCGGTAAAAATAGATTCGTTTTAATTAAATTAATTTCACGTTTCGTTCGCATATTTGCCAATGGATGAATTAAAAAAAAAATAGAGATCTACGTTGCGCGTTAATTTAATCAATGTTATTTAGAATTTTCGAAATCGCAACAGTGCAAATTTCTGGTTCTTTTTTAAATTTCGAAAGCGTTTACGTTAGAATTCAAAATTACTCGCCGACTGTTGTTTATTGTCTCTATTTTGAAACGGAATTTTGATAGGCTCAAAGTTGTTAAACAAAAAGCGACGTTGAGTCAGCTGTCAAAGTTCGTTTTAGTTTGGCGAGCATACATTAACTAATGTGAAATATTTCCAGGGTGGTATTTGAGTAATTAATACTAACTAAGTTAAGTTCTGCCTGCATAAAGAGCTACAGCTTCTATCGAATAATGCTCTGTTCAACAATTCTAGTTTCCAAGCATCAACAAACTGCGCGAAACGACATTATAAGATCTAAGGCTAATAAAAGTCCAACGTGCGTTGATACTACGGCGAGAGAAAACTTTGTAAATTACATTCGGTTGATACGTATAATTTTGATAAGGTAACTGTTCAAATCGCCCTATGAGAAAACGAAGAAAGTTAACCTCGCTTTGCATTGAAAAGCCCTTTAAAACGCGCTTCAAAGACATTTAGCTTCCAAGCAAGCCTCATAAGCAAAATTATATAGGATATTGCCTTGCTTTGATTGTTTGCTTAGTAGCCTTGGCAAATGTGTCTGGGCGATAATCGATGTTGCTTTGATAGGGGCCCTCTCTCTCTCTCTCTCTCTCTCTCTCTCTCTCTCTCTCTCTCTCTCTCTCTGTTTACTCTTACACTCCGTAAGTGCCGAATTTCCCTAATCTACGGTGTGACGTATACGCCGAGGCCTTAACACGAATTTCACGCGAGCGGGCACTATTCAAATTATTATAAATCACAGTTGCGTGCTTGCCCCTTTCGTACGAGCCATCTCTTTCTCAAGCGCTTTCTTAACGAGCTCGTTGTTTAGAGCGGAAGCTTTCTTAATTGCCGAAAAGCGCCAAGGTCAAAGGGTATTTGCTGTGGCTGTGTTATTTTAAAGCAATCAAACGCTATCTCTATCCGTGAGAAGTAAAATCGGTAACAGGGCTTGATAGCACAGAGATATCAGCTGTAGTTTCTCGTGTTTAACCCATTAAATCCTGAGCCGAATCTAGGCGAGATAGCATCCATCTAACTATCTGAACCGTGTCTTTTTGTAAAAAAAAAATACCCCTATTTTT
>JAPYYQ010001846.1:0-26911 GCA_030522585.1 Anagyrus pseudococci
AAATAGGGGTATTTTTTTTTTACAAAAAGACACGGTTCAGATAGTTAGATGGATGCTATCTCGCCTAGATTCGGCTCAGGATTTAATGGGTTAAAGAATAGCCTCGTGGTAATTACGCGAGCGCGAGAATGAATGTATTTGCGAAAGAGAAAAAATTTGTCGAATATAGCATTGCGCAAAATTGCCGTAAATTATGCATCGTTTATAAACAGCAGTAATCAGGGGAGAAATTGCGGTTGAGGAGGGACTAGGCAAGGGGGGCCTGAAGAAGAGAGAAAAATCACAGGAGCTTAAGTGTCGAGGCTTAAGAAGAAAATCAGAAGGAGAAGATCGCGAGAAAATTAGATTCCGTCAGATTGGCCGTGCAGAAAGCTCGTTTGCGTAAAAAGCCCAACAGATTACTTTGATTCTAAGCCCGGCGCATCGCGACGCCTCGGCGAAGCCGAAGAAAAAGGAGGAAGCCGCAAGCGTCGGAGAGAAAAAAAGCCACCGGCCCAAGGAGGGGGGGGACGAGTGCAGGGGATAAAGGGGCTTCTGGGAATTCCGAGGGGGTATTTTTCGTCAGTCAATGAATTTACAGCCCCTCTTTACCCGAGAAACCGCTTCCACCGGCAGGCCGAAACGACCGCTTAACGAGAACGACTTCGCGGCACGTGAGAGAGGGAGAGAAGAGAGAAAACAGCATTGGAGGGAGGTGGCGAAAAACGAGGAGCACCGGCCTGTAAGCAGCCTTGAGGGTCTGAATTAACGCCGAAATAAGTGAGAAAAAGAAGAGGTTAAGGAAGCCGGCCGCCAAGAGGAGCGAGGAAACCGAGCCAGCGCGGCAGCCGAGTGTTGCTGCTGCTGCTTTTAGTTCGCTGCCCCGCCCCCCTAACGTTTGCCCGGAATGCCACCGAGACCACAGCAAGTTTAAGCGCGTTGTTTGCTTTTTTTTCTCTCGTTCATCTCTTTCTTTCTCCCTCCCTCGCACCCTTGGCCAGTGGTGCAACGAACTAGTCGCGTTACAAGCTGCGCCTTTCTTCCTATCTTGCGGTGTTAGCTTTGACGCGAGAGCGGAAGTGGTAATTGCTTGCAAAAATTGTGCTGCTAAAGCTGCATTAGCGCAAGGTAAAAAAAACTCACCGAGCTGAAAGAAAGAGAGAGAGAGAAAGTCGTTGAAAGTTGAAAGAGCTTGCGATAGGCAAACCATAGTTTCGTGGCTCGGTGGAATAATCCTTAGAGGATAAAAGCTTCGCTTCGTAAACAAACCTTTCGGGAATAACTTGAAAACCGATATAGTTTTTTTTTATTTATTGTTATCAGAATTAACGGAGCTTTACAAAACCGAAATTCACGCAAGCTCGGGTGGCAGAAGATTTTGCTATTGCAGAGACCGAGGGGGCAGGAAGGTTGAGTTCATAAACGCCTATAAAGCAAATTGCCGTAAAATCTTGGGAGGAAAGTCTCGCCCGGGCAATACAAATAAGGAGGTGACGCGGGAGAAGAAGTGCAGAAAACGGTTTCGCGGCCGTTAAGCGCGAAATTATTCTATAGCGAATGGTGCGCGGGAGGCCCGGGGAAAGAGACTACGTCGTTTTGCAGCTTTACGACCGGACGATTGTTCGAACGTACGCGCGTGTGGGTGCGTGCGGTGTAGGGGATACTGCGTAAACTTTCAACCCAACGCTTCCTTTTTTTTCTCTCTCTTTCCCATTTACGATATTAGTTTTCCGTGTACAGCTTGCGACGCTTTTAATGCGTTATATAGACGCTTCGCGGTGCGGCTGGCTCGCTAGATGAAGAGGAGCCCCGTTTGAAGCATGGCCAAGATTACGTGGATGCATTGCCTCATCGTACGCCGACTATTTTTGAACGTAATACTTAATAGTAGAGCATAAATGTTTTATTATTTATGATTTATTGGGACAAACATGAATATTTAGAGCCGCATGAAGAAAAAAAGGATAGCTCTCGCAAGTTCTATATTTCGAAATGCCTTTTTATCACGCGAGTGGAAAACGTAACGACGGAGGTTCGATACGAAATCCACGTAAGCCTGATATTATTATAAAACAAGAAAAAAAATAATAATCCGACGCTTAATAAAGCTGGCAACGATAGCCGTTCGAAAAAAAAAAATTACACGCGCTCGCGCATGATAAAACGCTCTCATTACACGAAAGCCACGCCGTAATAACTCCAAGGCAAAAGAGTTTCCTCCCCCACCCCTCTCGCTCCTACACCTCGATCGAAAAAGAAAGCCGAGGAAAAACAAAAACGTCACGAAGAAAAAAAGAGAAACAAGAAAAGAAAACGAGTCAATCGATCGACCAACAGCACAGGCTAGAGAGAGAGAGAGAAAGAGGCTCAAAGCGTGTGTGTGTGCAAGCTCGGCCAAATTAAATTTTGCTATAGGCGAATGCAGCGGCACCTCGCCCCCCTCGCCCGTGCTCACGTGCTGCAGGGCCGAGCAAAAAAATAAATTCGCGGAGAAAAACAATTAACGGGAGCTATAAGCTTTTTGCCAGGGCAATATCGCGTAAACGCTCCATCGTGTCCGCGCGAGGCTTCGCTCCTCGCTCGCGCGCGCAGCTGCAGCTGTATCTCCCCGTCGGCGTAGGGGCTTCCGATAGGAAGTTTGCGAGAGAGAGATGGGGTGAAAATTGACTCTCGGTGTGGCGCAAGGGGTCAGGAGAATATTCTGGAATTATCGCTATTTTTATAGGCGCGCCAAATTGACCCTGAGAACCATATTCCCAGCAGCTGCATATCGAGCTTTTCCCCGGGAATAATCGCTTGCGATTTTGTAGCGGAGAAATCGTTATGGAATACAGGGTATAGCACCCCGGACAGCCTGTGTGGAACTCGGAGACCGCGCGAGAGGAAGGGGGTTGCTAATGTATTCAATACGAGCGAGCTTTCATTAACAAGGCAGATTTTCAAAATAAATAATCCCAGCCGAAATGCCACGTATGGTAGCGGAGACGTGTCCTCGCCTATCCGAAGTATATAGAGCTCGGCGCTTTGGTGGAGGCCCGAAAATAGGCAATCAAAGGTGTTTAGTAAAGAGCTGCTCGCGCAGCTCGCCGAGAGGCATTTGCATCGAGTTCGGGCAAAGCTGCAGATATACTCTTGCGCGTAGCTCGCCTTTTCCCTCTGCCCTTAGACCGCTTCGTTCGTTAATGAAATTACAGCGAGTCGAGAGGCGCACGCGGGCGCCTCCCATTCGCCGGCTTCTTCCGGGGCAATAATTTTGCGCGCTCGTGTTTTCGTGCTCTACTGCTCGCCCAGAAAGAGAAAGAGAGAGAGAGGCGTCCTCGAGACTTATCGCCCGAGCCGTCGCGGACAGATATATATACATGTATGCGCGTCTTAATAACAAGTGGCTATAAACTAGTTTTAGCTGCCGCGGTAACGCCCGGACACTCTACGGTATTACCGCGATATTATTTGCTGGCCTCGGGTGCTTACGGACTTCGGATGACCACCAGGGGCACGGACGCGAGACCTGTTCGCATAGAGCTTTCGGCTAGCTACCAGACTTGGCTTTTTTTTTCTCTTTGTTAAACCTTGACCGTCCTTAACCCTTTGCTTCGCGGATCGAGATGATGTTACGCGTTACGTTGAAATCGTTTCGGTGAATGTCAAACCAAGGGGAAAAATGAGATTAAAATTTGTTTGTAAAGCCGAAATGACGTAGCGCGGGGACACGTTGCAAGCTTCGACCTGCGTAAGCTGTAATTTGTTAACCGCAACGGAAAGTCCAGTTGACCGGTGCGGCTCTCGACGATAATCCTCTTCTACTAATTAATCCAGCTCTTTACCTCTCCACAATTACGCTTTAAACAGTCCGCCGGGAGAGAGAGCTTGGGCATTGTTAAAATTCGCTCGTAATTTGAAACAAACTTTGTGGCGACCCTTTGCAACGAAAAAAAATACAGGGACGCGTACATAAAAGGGAGTCGGGAGTAAGAAAGAAACCGCGAAAAATAATAAAAAAAAAAATAATGGGGGAAGATCGGTAGAGCGGAAAAGCTGCTAGAGTTAAATCTGTCGGCGGATGGGTGGTTGTGCGCGCGCGAGGCAAACAAGTTGCGCGTAACCGAGCCACAAACTTGTCCTTAAATCATGGGGCTCGTGGCCTGTGCTCCGTTTCAATTTCAGAAACGTTTTAATTAGCGGGATATATACTAATGCTTTTGCTGTACAGTCAACCAATTGGCGTCGCTAATTTAACCCATTTGCACGTTTGCTGGGACATTAGAGTTTTGATTTTTTGTTGTTATTAAGCTCTTTTACTATTCTCGAATTTAAAATTGTATTACTATACTCGCTATTGTAAGTCTATTAAACAAAAATCCTGGCAAAACTATGGTATGTTTTCGTTTTTTAACATAGTATGTGTCACTGAAATAATTTTACAATATAGGTACACAAATCAATCACAACTCACATCAAGTCATCGTGTCGTGATCAGTTTGAATTGTAAGCACTACGAACCTGTAACAAAAATTATATATAAATATATAATTAAATTAATATAAGTGTCACATTTGAAGCGAATAAAAAAACAAGATATTCTTACAATCTCAAGTTGAATATAGATTAATGAAATGATACATCTCTTACAGGACTTGCATTCACCGTGTCAAACAAAAAATTCAGGCAAACAAATGAACCACATTGCTCGTACACATTTAATTGGACGAATAAGTGGTCATTCTCAATAATGCAGCCCATGCCAGGCGCAGCAAAAACGCACGATAATTGTATAGGCGACAGTGCGGACTTCACGGGAGCACATCTTATACCCATTGATCCCAACTTGGAGGAGAGCATAGAACGAGTGCCGAGCGCGGAATCGTTAATTAACGCACCGAGGGAGTCTGGAAGCGGAAAGTCCGAGGGAGTAGTCGAGGAAGGGCCGGCGTGTACTGGCCAGGGCAGAAATAAGCGGCAAGGGTTTTTGTTTGTCCGCAACTCCCCTCCTCGTACGAAGCTTCTTCCTCCGAGGGAGCGACGGGCTCCCCCGTATTTTCATTTGCAGCCCCCGCGTGCGTAGTCTCTCTTAATCTTCAGCCCTCTGTCCCTGTATATATATTTTTTGTTCAACTCGAGCGCGCGCTTCGCGTAATCTATGCTGATCTCTTGTTTAGTCGTTGGCTGGCCGCGTATTTAATTGCAGTTGTCGCTGGGTGGCGAGGAGCCGCCGCCTGCCTCTCTCTCTCGATGCGTAACACGAGCGCGGATGGATCGATTTGTTGCCTGCCCGCTGCGCTGGAGTTTTTTTCTCTCAAATTCGTATCACTTTTGTTGACTGCGGATTTCCGTTTCGCGCTCAAACTGGTCTTGTTGAAATTGTTTTTCATGAATTTCACCTCCTCCCGCATCGTATTTCTTTTTTTTTTTATTTTGTCTTGCGAGTTTACCTGAATACAATGCACCAAAGAAATAATTTCAAATGCAACGGATCGATTAAAATGATAACAATTAAGTCGCTCCATGAATGGTTGTAATAAAAATTGTCAGGAGAGCAGGTAACCTTTTATAGGACAGATCTTGTAGACTTGGCGTACAACAATTTGGCTACGCCGTTTGCCGGCCACATCCTTCGTACGAACGTACGTGTGGGCTATCGATTGCCGGCGTATCAGCGACTCTTCCCCTTTCTCTACTCGTCCTCGCGCTTAATTCGGTAAGACTTAGTTAGGCAAGCGGCCTTCGTTACACAAATGAAATTTCCCGAGGATCGACTCGATTCGTTTCGAGAGAAACGACCGTAGCCGGTTGCCGACGATCTTATATACCTTCAGGCAGGACAAAGAGCGAGTGTCAGAGACACGGTGGAGAGTCGCTGCTAAATATGCAGGGTAATTATATTCTGCGGGGTAAACGCGTACGTACCACTCATCTAAATAAATTTCTCAATGAACGCGTCGATTTCCGGCCTGAATTATTTCGCGGCGATAAATCATGCAGCAAATGTAGTCGGATGGCAGTAGGCAGAGTTGTAGCAGCAGAGAGAAAGAGAGAGGGAGACGCGAGAATTGCTTCGGCCGAGGTAACCTAATTCGGGCCGAGATAACGGGGCAAGCCCCAAAAGAAAAAGCTCGCGAGTAGCGTTTCAAGAAAGCGGCGCAATAATCGAAGATCTGCGCCTCGGCGCAGCGCTAATGGCCAAGCGCCATGAAAGCAAAGGGAGAGGCGCCCCGAGCGAGAGAGAGAGAGTGCCTTTATCTCTGGGCGGCCGCGTGTAGGGTTTATATATATCATTGGGCCCCGCAACCACCCCTGCGGATGACACGTGTACTCGCGCTATCCCGCAGCCTACTTCCATCTCCTCCCCTCTCGTCTCGACGCGCCGGCTATACGTCGCGTGATGAATGATAGTGAATTTTCACTATTAGCGCCTGCGATGTTGCGCATCGAGGCCTATATACTCCCTTCGAGGCTCGTTGGCCCCCCCCTACCCTTTTGCCAGAGCAGCTCCGACGTGCGATTGCGTTTATACACAAATCTATGCATAACACGGGACCGCCCGATTCTCGCTAGCCAGGCATTTCACCGAGGCGTCGCGCGCGCGCGTGCTGACGAGATAGCAGGGTTTCTCGCTTCTTTGCATTTTAGCTGCATTGAAATGCGACGAGAGAGAGAGAGAGAGAGAGAGAGAGAGTAGGTACAGTTGCGGATTCTCCACAGCTGATGATTTATACGCGACGGCATTTGCAATGCGGCGAAATGCGCTAATGCCCCGTTGTTTCAACGAGCATAATCACTTTCGAGGAGCGAAAAAAAAATTGGCTGGAAACGTTGGCAGCAGTTGGTATACATGTATTCGGAAAAGGGAGAGATTCGAGGGCACTTTACGAGGCACGTACGACTAAAAAGTTTATTTGATCATGAGGCAAAAAGAATAACAGGCTGAAAAGCCGTGAAATTGCGCGGTCGCTGACATCGACGTACGAACGGTACGTATTTAATTGCGTTCGGCTTTCAAGTCATGACCGTCGTTTAATTTCCCTTCGCCGCACACGGCCCGTTCTTTCTCTTCCCGATCTCTCCGGGACATTTTCACGTGCGGAGGGGATGGAGGGCATGTAGCGCTCGTAGGCAGGGGCACGTCGCGAAATCGAAGCATACAAAAGGAGGAGACGCAGGCACACGTGGCGCAGCATCAGCTCCAGAAATAAGATAATTGCTGGTACAATTGCAATTCCATCGGCGGAAAACGGACTGGGGAGGAGGATGGATAACGAGAGCCGAACTCGCCGGGACCGTGTAGTGGTGGTGGTCGGGGCACACAAAGTACGGAGTTAATGTCCTTCGACCGACTCGTACGCCTGGGCTTTTCTCTGGACCAATGAGTTTGTTGTCGATGCCTTTTTTCTTTGATTCCCTCTCGCTCGACTTTTGAATGTCCCGGAAATGAGATTGCTGATGCGATGGAGCAGCAGAGATATACATACCAGCGCTATGCCGATGTAGCACGATGGCGAAATGTCAAAGCAATCGTTTCCCTCTGCTCCTTTGTTATTTTTTTTTTTATTACCGCTGGATGGGAAATGCTAACGTAATACAAAGTTAATTTCTGATGCACGGAATTGAAAGTAGATCGCGAAACAATCTTGATTGCCATTTTTTGATGGACGCACGTGTAACCATTTATGTGCGTTAACGTTTCCCTGCTTTGCTTTTTGTTATTAAATTCATCGGAGCATCTTTGGCATTCGTTTAAATTAAAGACTACATCGACGCGTAATTGACTTGCAAATTTATGGTCATTGATTTCGCCGTACCAATCCGCGATATATCTTCCGCGAATAGCGAGGGAACAATTTACAAATTCATGTTTTCTGATTCCCATTATTCGTATCATTGGGATTAATTAAATCTACCAAATAGTTACAGCATATTAATATACGCGTACGGCAGGTATATATTAAAACGTTGTAACAAGGCAAATCATGCAAGTCTATACGATTACAAACATAATTAAATCACATCAATGGTATAACTAAATTTACATTTCAATACGTACCTACCAATCTTTTAGTTTTTGGATACTTCCCAAACGCTATTACGATCCTCGCAAATTGAAAAAAAAAATCATCTTCATCATTTATTTTCGTTAAAAAAAAAGGGGGGAGCAACGTAAAGACTGAAATCAATATCTGTAACGCCGAGGCAATAGCTTGGGCAGTCAGTGCGAAAGGGATAGTCCACTGGTATCACATCGTCTAGGTCTGTTATAGACCTTAATTCGAAAACAGTCGAGTCGAGCTTTCAGATCGACGTGTGCGTTAGCTGTGTCAGAGACGGCGGCTTCGCGAGCACACAAGTTCACGTGAATAAAAGCACCGAGGGCCGGAGGGAGCGAGCATGGTAGAGTGGGAGTGCAAGTGAGAGAAGACTGGCTTTGCCGAAGAGAAACTCCGCGCCCTCGGCCGGGGGTATAGTAATTGTATACGCAGCGTGTGCGCGCTACACTCTCCGCTACTACTGCTTGCGCTCGCGCGCGCTTGCGCCAGGAGAATGGCAAGGTAAACAAAACTATGTAAGATTGCCCCATTAATATACATATCTCTTGGCTCGGTCTCGAGGCTCGCTCTCTGCCTGGAGGAGGAGGAGGAGGAGACGGGGGTGGCGGCTGAGCCTGCCGTCGCGGCGGCACAGGGACGCCGACGGGGAGGGTGTGAGTAGTCTTGGCCTGAGACTTTGCGCGCGCGCCGGAGAGAGGCCAGGCCGGGAGGGAAGTAAGAGAGGCTAGGCTGACGTTCATTCGGCTCGCCTCCGTGTAGCGCGCAGGGTACACAATGGATATTGAGGCCATAATTTACGGCTGATTGTTACTCTCTCTCTCTCTCTCCCCCTCCCCCACCCTATCTCTCTTTCTCGCTCCAGCTTTCTCGTCCAGGATGCCCCGAGCTCAGAGCTGCTCTGCAATCAATGGATTCCTCAACCCCGCCCTGACCACCTATCTATATTATATCTATAGGCCCAGGGCGCGTTTCTAACGACCGTCTTGAATTCGTATTAAACCGATCGCTAAGTACCCTCGGAGTACTCTCCTTCTTCGCTCTAACTCCCTCTCGCTCTCCCACTCTATGTTCACAACGTTGGTCTACGAGCTTATGCAGAGACCTGCTGCTGGAAATATGGCTTGCGGGCCTTCTATTCAGGCGGGGGACGCGACGTGTGTCCTCGCGACGACTTTTTGGATGGTATGCGAGCCATTTTATTTATTAGACGACGCGGGTACAGGGCTGCAGCTATGCGATTATGCGCGACGTGCGATGAAATAGTTTTGCAAATATTGCGAATACTTCTTTGGGATCTCATGAATTTTTCTCGAGAAAATTCGTAACTTTGAGCTAATGACAACGGCGATATTAATAAAGAGTTGATTGGCTACGCTTAGAAAGTAGCAAACAACGTTTGATTGACAGGACACGCGGCGGATCTAATCGGCAAGTGAATAGATCAGAATAATGTCTAGTTCAATATCTATGATAAACAGCAAGTAGATAGTCCGCGGTGACCCGAACGGACAGAGTTATCCCGGCGTAGCTTTAATCATATTTTACTGATATGCTGGCTTGTAGTGGTTTACTCAGTGTATTCCCTCTCAACTCCCACCACCAAGGGTACGTATCCATATCAACCGCAAGTACAGCGTATACACACAAGTCGATAACAGAATTGAACGATGACCTTTGGCGTGATGGGGAAAAGTCCCGTTAAAAATTCACACTTCCTCGGCGTGCATCGGCCAACGAGATGACAACTTGCCATCAATTATCGCGAATTAGCCATTAGAAGAATCTGTCAACGTGCAGTAACGCGCTGCGTTTGATTAGTCGCCGGGCAACACATCAATTACTGGATGCGTGCGTATATAGTCGCGACAAATGCGCCGTCGCCGCCACGCCTATTGCCGGTTTTCTCGCGCTGTAATGCAAATTTCAGGAGGTCGGGCTCGCGCGCAGTAGCTATATGGTGCGTCTCGCTGGGAAACAATTTGATCGATTAAACGAGTCCGCTTTTCCTACGGGGTTTCCCACTGGGTGAATATGTGGATGAAGAATAGGGAAGAGGACACATCGGGCGATCGATGAATACACACCAATGGGTCACGTAAATACGTCGCTGTTTATCTTCTCCTTATCTCCGATCGTTATGGAAAATGCATGTTGTGTATTAACTAATGAATCGCGAGCAGCGCTGTATTGCGAATGTATTGCTGCCGCAGCACAGGAAATTGGGTCGACGACGCAAGTTGTTTTCTTTGCCGACTTTTAACGTGGAGTAATGCAGTCATAACAACATGGCTCTTACGTTTAAAAATATTTAAATGTTTCCTTTTCTTATCATAAGGGAAAAGACAAAATTTATCAAGATAATGCTTTAGAAAATTTATGAAACTTTTAATGTAATTATCTCTTAAACTAAGTGTTTTAGAGCAAAACGAAAGCAATGCTCAGATCATTTGAGCGAGGGGATGCCCCCCCTAGTGTTTATAAATAATACTAGTAGGGTGTTAAAAATAAAAGCTGGGCGCAATAGCCATAGAGTCATCTAGGCCAATCCCAGCAGGTTTCCTTTTACCCTGGCCATCGTTACAAATTAATTAGGAGAAGCACGGGCGACGATATAGCAGCCGCAGCGTCGAGGCAGTCTAGAGGCTGTGTATATACATCTACAAGCTAGCATCTCCAAGGGCTTTTCCAGACCGAAGAGGGAGGGTCTCCACTGCTGTTTGGCTTGGCCTTACAAGGGCCAGGATCGACCCATTCGGGCCACTTACACACCGCGCCAAAGATGATAACGCGCTAATCCAAACCCCAGAAGAGCGGAGGTGGAGGAAGTGGAGGAGAGAGGGAACTCGGTGAAACTGAGAGAGGTGTGTGCGCTTGGGTTCGTGTTTGCCCGACGCGCGATAGGCTAAGTTTGTTGTGGGGCGCACAGCTGGCGATTTCCGTTCTCGACTTAACCAAACGACTTATTGCGCGACGATTGTTTTGTTGCCTGGGTAAATAAGTTTAATAAATGCCGCTCAGACTATTAGTCTCGGGATAATAAAAACAACTTTGCGTTGCGATTTATGATTTTCGAGCGATGATAAAATTACAGGTAAAAATTCGTTGGTGAAAATTCGGTAGCGTCGAGCGCAATGACAGGGGAGTATCAGCGTAAAGTGCTCGGCACATTCCTCTAAAGGCGTGCAGGTGCCGGCTCTTCCTCTCCACCCCATCCCTGGGACAGTTGCGTTACATGCTGCGGCGGGGCGCCCCGGCAAATTTATCGGAATTCAAAAATAGTCGCAATTTAATTATACAAACTTGGCAGCGCGCACTTGACAAATTTTCCCTACTCCTGCCTGCGGCCCTCGGACAAGCCTGCTCGCGCGCAAAAGAGAGAGAGAGAGAGAGAGAGAGAGAGTGCGCGTATTAAATTTGGCGCGCTTGGAACGATATGTATTTATTGCTTTCCGTTTTTCACCAATCCCACGGCTTTATAACGCGAGCACGATGACGACGCGTTTATGAGATGCAAATGCATTGTGCGCTTCCGGGAGGCTATATTGCACGTGCGCGTCTGTGTCTGCGTTGCATTAAGCGAAATTCAGCCGGGGTTTTCAAAACGTTGGGGAAGCTCATATAAGCGGACGATTAATTGATTATACGTTTTGGCGCTTTGATGTCAAAGCACCGAATTTCCGAAAATTCTTTTTTATTTTTCTTTCAGTCACGAGTGGGATGACGAATAAAGGGTCGTTCGAATGATTTTTGTTTCATGACTATACCGACAATATATCGTTTGTTTGTAATATGCGAGCGGCCAATAGGAGGACAAATTAAAAAATATTTGTAAAAAAACGAAAAAAATTACAACGTTATTTGACGTTTTGCGTAAAATGCGAAAAATTCTAAATGAAAATGACAAATGGGGGAAAAAATCAAAGCAAAGCGCGCAACGTAGCAGAGCACGAAAACGGATATACAGAATGTATAAGCGAGGGAGCGAAGGCATTAGTCTCTCGTCGCATTAATACGTCTCGCGCGTTAATAAACGGCGCGCGACACGCGTCTGACAGTCAAGTGGCGTTGGAGTACATAAGTCGCAATACAAATGGGTCCTGGGCTCATCCAGCGGTTGGCAGCGAGTCTTCCTAAACCTCTCCCACCCCCTCTGGGGATCTATAGCCTGCCATTTCTCATTGACGCCCGACAATATTGTGACCGGGCCACCCTCCTTCGCGCTCCGGCAAAAAGCTCGCCGCACCGACCGAAGCGACAGTTTGATCAAAGTTCCGCCGTCTTGAGATGTTGTGGCTTCTTGCTCGCCGTGAATGAGACACGAATGAAAGCTTGGTGGAAGTCCGTATTTCAAGTGCGTTACGTCAGTTACAAGTTTCTACATTTAGTTACATTTAATACTGCTGTAAGTGATTAATTTTTGATCGAAAACCGATTCAGCTGTATCTCAACGAGTCAACAAGTTAACAGAGTCGCCTATAAAACGGAAGCTCGCAAAGGTCGCTATCACAGTTTCTACTTATTTTTTTTTTTATTTCACCAAAACAGTAAACTTGGCGCAACAATCGGGGATAACGAGTGCGCAACACCCAACAAGCCCGAATATACGCGGTTAAGGATTCAGCGTCACAGGAGGTGGAGACAACGTCGGGTGTAAACTGCCCTCGGGGACCTTGTTAGCTCACCTCGCTTGGGCGACCCTAGGCTGTACCGAGCTTACGCTGGCGCGAGGGAGAAAAAAACGAGGAGGCCGCACCCCCTTGCTGTTTTCGCGTGTTTCGCGCGCCTAAAAGATACCCCAGACCCCCCCTCCCCACCTCACCCACGCCTCAACCACCTATCCTCGGCCCGACATTATCGCCACGATACGGAGCCATTTAAAAAGGGATTTTTTCTCCTACAGCTTATGGTACTCGCCGGCCCGTAAACGTGGCAATTACCCCTCTTCCTTTCTCACTCTCTTTCTCTATTCAGTCTCTTTTAGAGGCTATATGTTTGGTTTTAATGAAGACAATATTTTTGTTTTGACGGGTAACTTTCCAAATGGTTTTGCCGTGAAGATTAAAGCTCACAGGCAGGAGGAGCAGGAGGGGGGAGGAGACATTGTGATCTCGAACGTTTAAGCATTGTACGTCAGGGTGAGTTTCCAAATGAAAAAGTCATGTTTCGCTTGACAACCAGATACGTGTATAAAAATACATCAGCCAGAGAGCTTTAATAAAGTCGTGAATTCACTTCTGTTACGAGACTGCGCGGGCAAAAAAAAAATGACCAGAGGCCAGTGGGAGGATAAAGATACTCGGTTAAAGCGAGGAAAAATTCGCCGGGAGTGAAGTCGAGTAAAAGGCTCGAGATAATTACACAATATCAATTTCAACTTGGATTCGCTGCTCTAGGTCCCACGTGTTGCGCGAAGCCGGAAAGGAGCGTGTAAAGAAAGAACGATGCTATATAGGGAGCAGGCAAAAAAGTAACGCAGTAAGGGTGAGGGAAGGGGAAGGAGAAGATGAGGCGCGAGCGAAAGCAAGCATTATGAAACGGGCTGGGGGAGGGAGAGGGCGTCCGAGCGGTCAGTATTGTCACGGTATTGTCGTGCTCCGTCGGTGGTCGCTGGCCGGCTGGTGGGCTACCGGCCGCAAAATAATCGGCCGTCGAGCGAAGCTAATGGGCTATGAAGAGCCGATATCGAAATAACTCAGGCGTGCGTGGTCATCCCGAAAGCAGAATGTCCTTGCCCCAAACCCCCCCCCCCTTCTCACTCTTTTTCTCTCTTACTCTGTGCGATTTCTTTTATTTTTCTCCCTCTCAATCTTCTTTTTAGCGGTTGGCTATTCTTGCGGTGCTCTTTGTCGTTTCCAAGATAACTTCGAGATGCTAATTGCCAATAATACCAAACATCATATTTTACGATGGTCTATTTACAAAGCATTCTATGTTTTAATGACAAATGAAATTGTTACAATCTGTCGAATGCCAAATTAAATATCATTCTTGATAAAGCTAATTTAAAAGTTCAGTCGAAAAAGTTTAAAAACTGTCCTACTTCAAGATTCAAAATTATTTTCCGTAAATTACGAAAGAACACGAGTTTGTCCAAGACGCAAGACGCCTCAAATCAATGTATCACAGCAAAATTCGCTTTCGCCGATTCATCGAATAAATAATTCTTCGATTCCTCGTAAACGTGCTGAGCAGCTGAGGCCGTTAACATCGCAAGCTTATTCCCTGAACCGCCTAAAAATACATGTCCACAAACGGGTTATATATAATCGCGTCGCGAGCTTGTGGTATTGACGCGCGGCCATGTCGAAGCAGCTCTCCCGCGTGCATATACAAAATTGACAAGCTGCCGAGCCTCCGATGCTGGATCGATCGGTCTGCGTCATTCGCCGATGACGCTCGCCCGCGATCTCGTTACGTCCGCGGAAAACGTCTCGCGACCTAAAGATGCGCGCGCTCGTCTACGCTGATGCGTCCCATCAATAATTGCCCCCGCGAACTTTACCTACTCTACGTTAATTTTGTAACTGATCATTTGTTTGCCAACGCTATCCCCTACTAGCATAAACAAGCGAATTTGTAAAATTTACGAAGAGATTTTATCAAGACTTGGTAATTCGAGCAATCTTAGAAAGAAGAAAAAAAGGCCTAAAAAGAGCGATATCGATGTCTTAGTTCAAACATTGGCCCCGGGGAGTCGAAGAGCCCCATAAATCTCGATGTATTAAGTCACTTGTATTAATCGACGCATAAAAATTCATGCGAGCCTCGACGCGGGCTTGCAATTGCCGCGGCCGATCGGAGCTCTCGATAGCCCAGCCACTTCGGCTCTCCACGTGACCACGAAGAAGAAAAGAACGACTAATAATAGCCGGCCGATAAAAAATCGACCTCCCCCCCCTACTCTGACTGGGGTGTATATGTGTACACAGAGGTTAGTAGCAAGTGGCGCAGTAGCTAGTGGGGAAGAAGGGGAAAAAAAAAAGAAGGAAGGACGGCCTCGGGGCGCAACCGATCGGCCGTTTTCTTCGCCGACGCGGCGAATAATTACAGCCGATAAGTCACAGAAGGACTGTTCCTCCACCACCCCCTCCCTGCCCCGTCGCTCCTTCACGGCCCTCGACTCTTTCTCTCGGCTACCGACTCTTTGCAACTTGCGAGTAGTTTCGGCCTGATGGGGGTAAAGAAGGTTTTAGAAGTTCGGAAAGAGAGAGAGAGAGAGAGAGAGAGAGCGAGGGGAAGGGGGTGAGCAACGGCAGCAGCAGCAGCAGATCGCGTGCTATTGGCCCATCACACCCACTCCTTTCGGCCTAGCTTTTCTCTCTTTCTTGCCCCTTCTCCGCGAATTTGCCGGCTGACTTGCTGAGGATATAGCCTTCGCCTTTTCTTTTGCTTTTTCTCTCTCTTTCTGCCCCCCTCTCCTCTTGCCGTTACCGAGCTTTACGAGTCCGATGATCTCTTATCTGCTCTGTAGCTCCGGTGTTTAAGATGATTTCCATCGCTAGGCCGCCGTAAATAACAATCCGCATAGCCTTTAGCTTTAGGGAAGGAAAAACAGAGCTCGAGACGCCAATGCGCCTAGCTCGAACAACAGCGGATTCTATGTATACCTGACCCCTCGCGAGGCATCCCCTTATTATCTTAAGGGAAATAGCCCGGCCTCAGGGTCTTGTTCCCTCTCTCTCTCTCTTTCTTTCTTTCTCTGGACGCAAGCTCGCCCTCTTTCCAAACAAGCTGACTCCCTGTGCAGACCCTCAGCCAAGCTTGGTGTGATAATTTTTCAATTTGCCCTCGTACGTTATTAAAACGAAAGGGCAGTGCCGACGTAACGCTTGGCCGCCAGCCCATTCGACAAGTGTGTATGTGTGTGTGCATGTGAAACGCGTAGCCTCCAGTCGTCCTTAAACGTGTCCCTCTCGCAAGCTCCAGCGTTCCAAGGATCATCCGTAGTCGAGGCTTTTTTTAAGAGTAAAAAAAAGAGAGCTCGAGTGCTTGTGGACATCGCCGACCAGCACAATACTCCTCCTCTCTCTCTCTCTCTCTCGTGTCCTCCCTTTTCTCGAGCTCTTTCTTCCGGCCTCGCGAGCCCTTGTGCATTCGCTGCAACCCCGTGGACGAGTAAATGGCGCAACGTCCCGAGGGTACAGAGATTATATTTTTTGCAAAGGCCAGACGATGATGCTGCGCGGGCAACTATGGTCTTCCCTCCTCTGTGCCTCGCCTTACTCCAGTCTACAGTTTCGGCTTCGCTACCTGCTCGTCTCCGAAATTAAGTGTGAAACCATACACTACCCGGCCTCGTCCGTAAGCGTCAAGCCGTCATTTAGGACGTCCGAGCCGCTAGACTCGATTGAGGCTAATCCAATTTCTTAACCGCTAATTTATATTATCTAATTTTTAGGTTCAACTTTGGGCAGTAATTAGCTAAGATGTGTAGTAAAATAAGCATGTTCAATGCCTAAGAAATGCTTAAAAAATTTGGTAAGCAAGGCTTATTAGGAAAGAAAATGGCTAATAAGCGCTTAAAATTTCTACCAAGCTAAATGAATTTCTATATTCGTGTGATCATTTTGACGATTCGTTCGAAAACTCACCCTTACGCAGTGTCGATTACCCCGAATACGCGTTATTGCAAGAATCGCAACAGCACCTCCTCTCCAGATCCTGCGCGCATGCAGGCTGTAAAGCTTAAACACATGTATACATCCCCAGCGTGGCTATCCATTGTTTTTCAACGACTGTTTACGGGAACTGGAACGCGTGCATTGGCAGAACAATGCCTTCGACGCTTTGCAAATCGTTTATTGTCGGGATCGGAGGGAGGTAAACAGTCGACTCGATAATAGCCGGCATTGTCATGTGGCCGGCGACGACGCGAATTCGCGCGCTGTGCTGACCTTCGGCCATTCGGCGAAGAGAGCGAATCGCGCAAATTGCGTGACCCCGATGCTATTCAACAATCAGAGCGCGCGATCCGAAAATTTTCCAGTAACGAACTTCTTGCGGTGCTTTTAATTTGCTTGATGATCTTTAAAAACTATAGCCAACTTTTATTTGTCATTCTAAGACTTCCGCATTGAAAAAAAATACATAGAAAAAGAAATCAATTTAACAAAAAACAAAAGAGAAGTGTTTTATAAAACACAAGTGATAAGAACACGACGAAAGCTCTGTGAATACCTGGCCGTGGTAGTACACGGGCCGAAGATCGGGGCCGGGCGTGTTCGTTGGAGCGCAAACAACGGCATGCATGCATGATGGATAGCGCGCGTGCTGCTCTAGCGTACACACCAATAACAACAACAACAGCAAAACAGCAGTCAGAGGGCGAGGATAGGCGGCGATCAATGCCGCGGTAAAAGCTCGGGCGCATAAAGACGATTGCGTGCGGCCGTGGGGGGCGATAGGCACATTGTGCTCCCTTATCTCGCTTCGTGTGTTTGCAGGCTGACAATTACGCGCGTGCCATGCCCGATGCCTGCTCCGAGCAATTT
This sequence comes from Anagyrus pseudococci, assembly GCA_030522585.1. Lineage (NCBI taxonomy): Eukaryota > Metazoa > Arthropoda > Insecta > Hymenoptera > Encyrtidae > Anagyrus > Anagyrus pseudococci. The sequence goes on from JAPYYQ010001846.1 coordinate 17,510, forward strand.
CCGAGCTCTGTTTGCACTCCTTGAGATGTTGCTGCCCGAGCCAACCGAGCTTTTCCGGCTTGTCGACTGTTTCTCGTTTAATCGAGTATTCACACTTTTGCCTAGCTATCGCTAGGATTAATCGATTTTTCCGTGAGGTTACATTAAAACCCTCTACACGAGCCATTTAGGGGATGTTTAAACAAACCAAGTAGAAACTTGCTGGTTTAGTCAGACGGGCTGGGTAAAGCGCCGGGCAAAGCGCTGCTGCTTTCAACGCTTTGCATGTCGGAAAAACGAGAAAATCGCCGGAAAAGACAAACACGCGACAAGAAAGAACGCTCGACGCGTGTCCCTTTATCCCCGAGAGCACTTCTCTCTTGCGCCCTCGCGGCCCACATCTTTCCCGGCGCGTAAAATAAGCAGAAGCGCGCGACCCTTTTTGTACATTTGCAAAGTGCGCGTACGTATAGAAACGCGGGCAGCCATTCTCGCGGCTCGCTCGTGTGTTTACGCTCGAGATAAATCCTGAAACAAACAGTCCTGCGCGCCTTTGTATGCGATTAGCCTACACGATTTAATGCACCTGGAGCTTTCGGTGGCTTGTGATTTCGCGAATGGACTTGAACTATACGTTCTGACGCGAAAGGAACAGAGAAACAGGAAAAGAGCGTAGTTGGGGAAACAGTGGACCGATGCAGCGTTTTAGCACGTTTTATGCGCCGCTAAAGATCAATAGCAAACACTTTCAATGTACATCCAACGCGGATAAAACCGGAAAATCGCTACGGCATCATCCAGCGCACTGCTAGAAATGCATAAGGACACGAGCGGCGCGTCGCCGGATGAAAGCTGTGAAAATCCTTAGCAAAATATTCGCCAGCATAATTCAAGCCCCGCGACGCAATAGCATCGGGATAAAGAGCGAGCGAGCGAGTGAGAGAGAAAAAAAACGTAAAGCTTGGAGAGGAAGAGAAAACCAAATAGAGGCGAAACCTGGCGTTTCGCGGAGAGAAAAGGAACGACGTGACGAAATGAAGCGGCGAACGCAGCAGGGATAGAGGAGAGAGAGAGAGAGAGAGAGAGAGAGAGAGAGAACGAGCAAGTTGAGAGGGTGGGCTTAAACTCGGCCAGCTCGCGGAGAAAGCAAGGGAGGAGCAGCGGCGGCGAGTTATACGTGTTTGCGCATATTCCTCGCAATATTCCTCTGTTTATCCCTATTGTCCCCCCTATTTATCCAGACTCGCCGAGTCCATTCGTCCTTTCGCGCCTACGTACTTGCGTCTCCCTCCCTTTGCTCGTTCTCTTTCCACCTTGTGCTTTTTCTTTTTCAACGCTCGCCCTGCTTCGCCTCTAGGCGTATAACGACGCCCTCCCGTGATTCCTTTCCTCGTTCTACAATTTTTTTCTCTCTCTTTTATTTTTCGGGGGTAGTGTCTCTGTATTATAATTATAATTGGTTGGGTAAATATAATTTTGTGGTAGGTATATTCGAAATTTAACGTCCACGGAGCTAAATTACATTTACGTCTTGCGGGAGTGCTCGGGTTTTATAAAATCTTATGTACCGCTCGTAAAATGTAATTAGCATTAAATGATTCCATTTGCTTTTATCCCTTTTTTTCTTATTACTCGATCGCACATCCAATGATTCATCCGTCTATCGATTTTACAAATAAAGCCTACATATACAAAAAAAAATAGTAAATAACTTTTCCGTATATTCGCGCCTGACGCGTTCTACTCGTCCATTTTCATGAAGGTTCATTGCGGCCTCGAGTAAAGCTCCTAACATACACTCTGGATTCGTATAGCCAAGGTAATAACCGTTAGCATCTTTTTCGCGCAGCTAGGGAAAACTAAAAATTTCCGTGAAACGTGACGACGGCGGTTGTAGCGGTGGCTGGGCAGGTAAGGCAGTCCAACAGTGCTGGTCGGAGTCCGGTCGGTCCGAGACACACCGAGGGCCAGCCAACACACGAGCGCAGCTCTTTTCGCTCGCGTAATTTCCCTTGAGGGAGATCGGCTCAAGCGAGATCGCCGAACGTGGGGGGAGAGATACAGGGTGTGCGCGGGAATCGGGGCCAGAGACTATACGAGTATGTAAACGTGTACGTGTGCGTGTGTAGCCGAACGGTGTCGCTCATCCGCGAGCCCATCACCCAGCCACGGCGTTCTCTCGAGCCGACAATCGATTATTATCTTTCCAATTTGCATAGCAACCGAGAAAGAGAGAGTCGGAGGGGAGGACAAGCGAAGGGGGAAGCTAAATCTGCAATCGGCGGCCTTGCTTCTCTCAGCTTCTGCCCTTCCACTCCTCGTCCGTGCGCTCCTCCTGCTTTTTGCTCTCGTTTGCCGAGACGCGGCTCGTTTTCGCGGCTTACGCGGCCGCCGCGCGTATCGGAGGAAAACTGATGGAAAAAAAGAAGAGAGAGAGAGAGAGAGAGGCGATCAGCAGCGAGTGTACGCGCAGCCGAACGAGCGCCGAGGGTCGGAAGAAATTTTCGAGGGGCTTAGGGAGTACAGCTACGGGCTGTGTGCGGCTAGCCGTGGAAAGGAAAAAAAGGTGGATAATTAATGAGTACCCCGGGAAGAAAACAGATTTTTTAAAGAGATGCCTGGCGATAGCGATGGGGGGGGGCAGGGAGCGGAGGTAAAGAAAAAAAGGAAAAAGAAAATCACCAAGATTACGGGGCGCGCAGGGTGCGGGCAAGTTTTGGCCGCAATGAAAAATTATTCGCTAATCTCCGGCAATTTTTGGGCCAATTCACACGTTCGCCCGCGAGTGAAATAGTAGACGCGCATCTGTTCCCGCTTGTTACGTAATGCGAAAGTTAATTAGAGATAATAAACGGTCCGTAGAGCCAGGCGGCGGTAGTAGAGCAGCATCAACTCGAAAAATAAATAAAGTATCTTTAAGCAAGCCGGGCAACATCGCCACTTACAATCGTGAATCAGAACCACTAAATCTAACCGCATCGCGCGCTTCGCCGAGCTTATAATACAGAGAGAAGAGACGAGTAAAGGGGAGGGTCGCTCGAGGTGGAGGCCGGGGTGGAGAGCGAGAGAAATATAAAGCAGGTGGAAACAGATGGAGACGAGGAGCGAGCGGACGGAGCGCGGCAGACAGAAATAAAGTGAAACACAGGGAGAAGGAGAAGGGAAAGAGAGAGAGAGAGGAGAGATTAAGCGCGCGGTGGAGCCGGGGAGAGAGAGAGAGAGAGAAACGGGGAAAAAGAGAAATTGCCCGGCGGAATGCCGTTTGCTCAATTACATCGCGAGCGCGCGCGCTCACGAGAGAAAGAGAGAGAGAGTTACACGAGCGCGAGATATTTGACGAGGAATTCACGGAAAGACAAACAGCCATGCTGCTGCGCTGGAAAATGAGCAGCGCACGCCGGACAGCGACCGCTGACAAGGGACAGCCGAATTTTTTTTTCTGCGACCGGCTTCAATCCCTTTTCGATTTCTCGCCATCACTCTTCGTTTGTTTTTCAAGATTCGGTAATTATGATCGTCCGATGGATACGTGACGTAATATTGATGGAAAAATAATTTTGGCGGTGTCGTTAAAATTTGGCAGTTGTTTGAAAAATCTTGCAAATAGAATTAGCGCTTTCGACGGTAAAATAATTTAGCATTCGCGAGCAGCGCAAAAGAGAAATAAAAAAGAAAAAGGGAGCCTGAACGGGAGGCGTTTAATAACAGTCGGCTAAAACTTCTTGGATCGCGGGGGCAAAGTGCAAAACCGCAGAATGCAAGGTGGTATTGGAAGGGGGGGTGTTCGTCGGGCTCCCGACTCTCTTCGTCTCCTTCCCCCCATCCCGCCAGCCTGAAGTTCCGCAAAAATCTTTGACGGCCAGCCTCGCCGTCGGGGCCGGGCGAATCATTAATAACCTTCAGGGGTGGCAGATTTCGCGCGTATTAATCCGCGGACCCTCGCCCTTTCTTCCCAGGCTGATCTAGCTGAGTCGACGACGACGACGACGACGCTGCTGCCGTCAACGGCGACGTCGACGGCTCTTTAATGAAAAATCCGAAGGCTTGGCCGATTTTTTTCTCCTTTCCCCATAACGCGCGACGCTGCCGCCTGCGCTGCAATTAGAGAAAGGGAGAAAAACGCTCGCGCGCACGCCTGCTCGTTGGCAATTTCAGACGCTTAGCGCGATTAAGACGAGAAATTATTGATTGAACAGCAGCAGCCAACAAACGAGAAAAGAAGTTTTTTTTTTCTCAACGAAGAGATTCTGTTAAAGTTTAATTAAATAAGCATATAAACTGTAACAGGCAGTCTTTAAATTTGTTCACGAAATAATGCAAAATACGGTTGAATGGAGTGCAACGTGGCATTAAAAAGCTATAATCAACTTCTATAAGAAGCAATAGGCAACGAGACATTCAGGCTCGCATTATGCATTCAGGCAAGAAGAAGCGCAATTATCGCGGGTAAAAGGAGCATCAAAGAAAGAATCCCCGCTAGCCCCCGAAAATTTTCCCCAGCAGCTTACCTCCTCCTCCTCCTCGTCGTCTCGGCCAAGCCAAACTATTAGCAGTTTAGCCATGTAATTGTACGCTAAATTCCCCCGAGGGCTCCCTTCGTCGCATCTTCTGCCGAGGAACCGAGGGAGAAAAGGTCGCGCTCTGATGCTTCATTTCGACTTGTCGCAGTTTGTTAATTTCCGCAAGCCTCTCGCGGCGGTAGCAGCGCGTAATCCCTACCCGGAGAGGCCACATTCCAAGCCAAGAGCGTGTTTTCTCACTTGAGAACGTGCTATTTTTCCGCGCCGATCTCTCGGCCGTTCTCGCTCGATTTTTACTTCGTTACGCTTGCCTGCTCTGTATCGGATGGTAAATAAAAATTATAGTAATTACTTGCTCGGCTCTCTTTATCGCGCAATGTTCTTACGTAAAGCTACAGCCTGCAAGTTCCTTCGATTATGTAATTACGAGAAAACATTGCGTGTAATCGCGCGAGATCACCCGGAAATAAATACGTTACATTGATTAAACAATAAACTTGCCTGCCGCGTCGCTCTTTCTCTCACTCTCTCGCGGCACACGCACACGTGCCGCGACCAAGTAGATTAAGGTCAGACCTAGTAAGACCAACGATTTCGCGCTCGTACGTGTGTGTGCTAAGAGCGCACGAGTAAGTACACGCCAAACGCGATTCCATGTTGTTTAGCGCGCACGCGTTATACGTTAAACAATCGACGTTTGAATAATTTCGCGCCTTTAAAGCGAGCAGTCGATAAAAAAATAAACAGAACAATCAAAAGTAAACTTACCCCCCCCCCCCGCCTCTCCCCTCACCCCCTGCCCCTGGGGTACGAATAAAGTAGTCTCTCTAATCTTTCCTGTAACTTCTAGCGGCAAGCTCGATGTGTATAGACGCACGTAAACGCGCGCGATCGATTATCCGCGAAGACTCGTCGACGCGCTTGACATTTAGAATAAATTGCGCCGCATCGCTCGAATGTTTGGTCTTAATAAGCCTACTTTTCTTAGCGAGCACACTCCATACTCTAGGTCTGGCTCTATTGATTCTTCAATTGTATGTTAATTGCGACACACAACCGTACTTGGTAATAATTAAAAGTTTTATTAGTCAGATCAATAAAGAAACATAAGAGAAAATCGGTTGAAAGTCGAAAATTTGGTATTTTGTGTTTAAAGAGGTCACAAAACAACAAGGGATGCACAGCCAAGCGAACAGAGCTTTGACGCTCGAAGAAAACATCAAGTGCCGTAAGCGCGGAAATGAAAAAATAAAGAGACAAGGCCCCACGTACGCGTGGCTTTCTCGTCCGAGAAAAGAGCTAGATAGAAAGAAAAAGAGAGAGAGAGAGAGAAAGGTTAATGGGAGCTTTCGGGTAACATTAAAGCTGCGTCAAGAGCGCGATTCCACGGAGGGTGGTAGCTGCTGCTGCTGCTGGCCTATGCAGTCTTTCGCATTTGCGCGCGTGCGGCATACGCTTTTTCGCTCGGTAGCTGCGTCACGCGATATTTACCGTGGGACATAGAGCGGGGGCTAGTTCCGCTCATCGCTCGCTCGTTTTACAGACGCTACTCTCTCTCTCTCTCTCTTTCTCTCTCGTGTGCAGCTTTACGCGGGAGAGCTCCGTAACGTCACTCTCCCGCGACTCTATGTGTATTAACACGTCATGCGTCCGCGTGACGTCGGACACGCTGACGTACACGCTCACCCACGCTTTTTGCTCTGCATTATTCAAGTTTCGCGGGCCGCTTCGCTCTTCCCCCTCCCCCACCCATCCACAACCACCTCACTCTTTCTCTCTCTTCCGTGCGCGCGCTCTTTTTTCGCACTATTCTTCTCTCTGCGTCTTCTCCAGCTGCATATCGTGTCGTTTAATAATAGATGCCGATTCCCTCTCTCTTTCTCGTTTTACCTATGCCGCCCTCCTATATTTATGATATTTACATTCTTTTTACACGCGACAGCCTGCGTACCTCGTTGTCCGCATCTTTAACGAATACCAGAAATTTGAGCGTCGTCAAAATTTCATTAACCACCTTCCCCGCGTCTATCCTGCATGATTTTCACGTCACGTACCGCACTCTGCACGGTATCATTTCCAATAACCGCGCCGGGTCTATCCATTTAAATATCAGATGTAACGCATTTTGCAATAGAGCGGCACGAGCCGAATAATTTCTAGTCATTACCGTTGCAACGACGTGTATCAGCGTGCAAGTCCGACACAATCCGTCCCGGACGCAGCATCGGGATAAAGGATTGAGTTTAAGGGGCATGCGAGAGGGGGGGGGGTAGAACGAGGAGGAGGAAGCGCACTTAACGCGACAATTCCCCGTGGCTATTTGCGCGGCCGCTTATTTTCGCGCATATGCGTCATCGGAGACTGCAGTCGTCTCTTTCTCTCTCTCTCTCTCTGTAGCGACGACGAGAAATAGCGAATTTACTTTAAGCGCTCGCGCAGCCCGGCCGGCTATACAATTTACATTACATAGATATACGAGGCCTCGGCTCGCGCGTAAACGCCCGGCAATGTGGCAGCCTTCAGCTTATAGCGCGTGCGAGCCCTCGTCGCTGCTACGGCACGCTTGCTCCCCGACTGATGCGCTCGTTCGTCATATTTTGAATTTTAATTGCGCCCCCGCAACTCGACGTCGCGTTCCTCGAAAATTTTAGATCCGGAATCAAGAGCCTCTCGCGACGATCGCTCACACCGCACACCGTTAAGCTTCCTCCATCGAGTCAAAATAGCCGCGTAATTGTTATTATCGGAGACGAACAGCAGGAGGATGGGAGAGAACATCACCGAGTTCGCGAAAAATATATAACCCTTTGTGTCAGCACGCCGGCCGTAAAGCTCCGGCCGCGCTCTCGCGTCAACACACGCACACGCGCTGGCCGTAAAATTATTTCGAGCCGCAATTTTAGTTTGTTCCATTAGCTAAACAGCCTCGTCGCGTATACGGCCCGAGCCGAACGAGCCGCAGAGACATTTTCCGTCAACTAGAGGCGTGGAGGATAGGAAAGGGGGGGGGGGGTTCGCGGAGAGAGAGGCGGCGCACACACCAAAATCAGATACCATAAATAAGACGGTGGGCAAATTAATTTTAAGTGCCGGGCCCGCGGTGGAATTCGAAACGGCGCGGACCAGTCGCGTATAGTTGAGAGGTGAGGAGAAGAGAAAGCCGGAGAGAGAGAGAGAGAGAAGCCGGTCTGCAAATATAAATAAACCCACCTGAGAGCAGAGGAGTACTCCGCTCCGAGATCACTTTCCCCCTCTCTCGCACAGACTCGCTCTCTCTCCTCTCTCCCTGTCCTCTCGCAGGCGCGTTCGCTCGCGCAAAGACTCGGCGTCTTCCGCGTCCGCGGGGCATGCCAATGACCTGCCCGCTTATAGTCACGAAACGTCCCAGCGAGCAGAGTCCGTCCAACGGGTCCGCTCTATTCTTGGCGCCTGAGGCCGGACCGGCCCTTTCTCACCTAATAGCGCGAAGCCCCCCCCCCGTATCCTCTGGCTGCCATTTGCCTGCACAAAGCTTTCGATTGTCTTAGGCCCGGGGGCCAAGAGACACCGTTTGCCACTCGCCTCTTCATTTGGATGGAGACGCGCCGAGATATCGGCCCGGCGCGCACACGCACATCGCGTAAATCGAGCGTGCGCGCGAGAGCGCACCGCGTTACGTAAATTCCCCTGCTACGCTCCGCTAACCCACTGGGAATGCGAGTCTTTTCGTTCTAATAGTCGCGCCTAGAGCGCATCGGACATCGAAACAGGCCATCGGGCACCTCCGCACAGTCCCCCCTCCGAGAGCTATTTGTTCACAGGCACGAAAATGTAATCCCACGAACAACTCGAGACTACAGCCAGGCTACACTTGCGGTTGAATTTTCGGAAATACAGCGAGTAAAGCTAGAGAGAGAGAGAGAGAAAAATAAGAAAGCTCAGAGCTCGAGTAGTGGCCATTGGTCTTTCGCGATCGCCGCCCGTAAACACGTGCGCGCTGGGGGGTAGATATGTCCCGGTGAAGTAGAGGCGCGAGACCATAAAACACGGGGCACGCGCGAGCTCCTACCAAAGTCGCACGCAAACGCCTACCCCCCGGGTCTCTCACGTGCGCAAGCCTTGCTGTTCTTTTCGTGAGCGAACGACGATGAAAAAAAAGGGACGTCTGAACGATCTTGTAAACAGGAAAATTAAGGTCGTGTTTTGTTTGGCACATGGCGTGTTTGTTGTACTGCTGTACGTTTTATCCAAAGCTTGGTTGCCGAAGTGTAAGCTTTTACCTCGAGTGTTATCGCGTAACTTTGTATTTTAGCGCATTAAGCTACAGGTAAGGTGTAAGCGACTTAAAAATGATTCCCTTTAGCGCCGCGTCGATTATTATTAGCGAATAGAGACGAAAGCTTGCTTATCAATACGAGGAGAGCGTCGTTGTTTTATAATCTTACCTAAGAGAAGCCGTTTAATTTCCGAAACACGACTGTCGAGGCGTAATTGCTGTAGACGTCGCGATGCTCGTGCAACGCGTGTCTGTGTATACGTATAAGCATATGCTTGTGTATATTGTGCCGGGCTGATAGAGAAAGTTCGTTTCGAAAGCACAATTATCGCGTTAATGAAGGCGTGTTAAATTTGATTATTTATCAGCGAGGTTGCACAAACCGTCGACTTTTACCGCGGAAAAAAAAAAGAGGAACGGGTCTTGCGCGCTGCTAATAGCTTCCTCGTCGTAAACCAGCTTGCAACAACAATACTTTATTACGCACGCGCGCACCTTGGCAATAAAAGATAAAAACGAAACAAAAAGAAGAGAAAAAAAAGAGCGAAGAAGAGAAAAAAATAACTAGCGTACAGGAAGACGAGGCTATATCGGGGGCGTACGCGCGTCGAAAAAGAAACAAAAAAAAAAAAAAAAAAACAGGCGGGG